>JAQGBJ010003987.1:0-11248 GCA_034698345.1 Sphaeridia pumilis | reverse complement strand
TTTTCACTTACGACACGAAAATTGGATACATCAAGTTTGAAGCGGACATGGCTGTGTTCTCTTGCTGCCACGATCTTAGAGTAGGATGGAAGTAGCCACTATGAAGTCCGAAGTTTGCTGCCATGCTTGCTGCCAAACAATTATTAGCCGCCGAGGAAACGAATCTATTGATCAGAAGAGATATGTCAGTCAGCTTATAGATGAAGTTTAGTTTACACTCTGTGGCGAATATCCAAGAATGCAAGTGCGATTTGTGGACTCCTTAGTGCAGTTCCTGGGACAGCTTTTATATACCTGATAGATTCTAGTACTAAGTTACTTTTTATTGCTTTAGTTCCCGTATTTGAACGTGACAATGTGGAGTCAGCTATATATCCTAATTGAAAGTAACAACATCAACAGAAGCAGAGAGCTGGCAGACGGCAGAAGGTGGCACGATACAAGTTTCTCTTTTGTCCTCGGGGCATTCTATTTATATTGATGCAACTTGTTCTGCGCACTCGAAAGTTGAAACCCCTAAACCAGCCACTTGCAGTATAAAATTTGCGATTTCTTAACGATAGTATGAGAACTGTGTTGAAACGATGTCTGCATTCATGGATTTTAACGCTTTTTAAATGGTTTTGCAGGAGGGGTAACCCGAAGCAAAGTAGCCATGTACATCCAAGGAACATGCAGAGAGATGTGCCCGGTGAAGGAACGGGAAATGTGAGACATGCCATATTTTAACATTCAATGTCCTTATGGATCAAGACGTTCTTGTTCTAATGGATGATCATTTTAATGTCTTACAGGAGAGAAGTAGAAGGCATTTTGCACAAGTTTGAACTGGCTGATAATCAAGAAACTCACCAAAGATTCCAAAATGAGACTGCTTCAAGAGGAAGGGGAAGACATCAAGTTGGCTTACCCGGCAGAAGACCGAAACCAAAAGGTGATCCTGATAAAATAGTCAAGACATTCGCTCGTTCTGCAGCAGGACTCGTCAAGATGGTTGCTGAAGACCTTCGACCACCTGACGTGCTATTGAGAACCGTCAACTACCTCTGTCGTCAGTAAGTTGAATTTTCAAATCGGGAATGCAGGTAATCTGAATTAGCTGATGTTGTGTTTGTCAATCTTTACAGAATTATTCTTCGAGACGACCCATTCAACGTGATCTACGACTTTGTGTTTGATCGGTTGCGATCTGTACGCCAAGATTTAGTCATTCAGCGTATTCACGATGCTCAAGCGATACACATTTACGAAATCATCATCCGGTTCCATGTTTATGCAGCGTATAGGTTAGTGCAGATAATGATATGGATCTGTTTGAATCTGGTGCTTGTGATGAATTTCAACTCGAATATATTGTTATAGGCTTCAGGATGAACCGATCGACAAATTCGATGCTTACATAAACCACAAGCACTTGATTGATTGCCTCAAACGACTGATATGCTTGTACGAACTGAATGACTTCATGGGACCAACTCGATACGAGTTCGAAACGTTGTACGTGCTTGCTACTCCTGAAACTAATGATTCTATACGCAGGGCTGTAGAAATACGCTCAGAACTGTAAGTTTTCCAATCATTAAATATTCTCAACCTTATCCTGAGATGGATTGATGAGTTAATGTCTTTGAAATGTCTGGATTCGTAGGCAGAATCTGTTGTTTGAAAAAGCCATGGAAGCTTCTTTTGCCGAGGAAAATGGGAACTATGCAAGACTGTGCTCCTTGATGTCATATTTTCCTACCATTGTTGCTTCATTTTTTACTCAACGCATACGGAAAATTCGGTGGTGAGAAGACCTAAAAAAATTGGAGTTCACCACATGAACATGATCAAGGAAATCGAAAATCAGATAATTACTCAGTACTGTTGGTTTTGCAGTGCTGCTTTTGCTGCAATGACTGTGTCCTATGGCGTTGCAAACTCCAAAGTACCTGTTTTACACATTGCTAAGCTGTTACGCTATTTAACAATAGCCGAACTCCTCGAAGATCTGAAAACCGTCGGAGCTCAAATCACATTCGAGGATGGAAACTTACCGTTTGCCAAATTCAGTAAAGCCAATGTCACCCTCTGTTCAACGAAGGTACGAGGCTTGATTGTTCGATTACATGTGGAAGAATCATTTTACTTGAGAATATACAATACCCATGTGTCTTCTGCAGGCCCCTTTGTTGAGCCGTGGGATTTCTAACATAGGACTTGATCAGCTTCAAGGCGACACTATCGAAGGTCGAACGTATGTTGCCAATCTTTTGTCTCCGATTTGATGCCTACAGCTACGAAAAATCACTTGAATGATTTTACAGTGGATATATTTTTTATTGCCAAAAAGGAGGATTAAATGTTCTTCAATTTCAATAAACATTGAAACTGACTCGGTCATCGCTAATTGCCTATTTCTCAACTCATTTTCAAAGTCCGCAATTTGGTCGCATTTAACTTTTCACTTTCAGCCCTTTAAATTCGAGAAAGTTATTCCCAAAACCAGAAGCCATTTCTAATAATTACTGCCTTGTTATTGGCTTCCACGTGGCGGTGGTCTCATTCTCATTAATAACGCCAAATGCTGAGCGCTTACCCTCATTGTTGACGGTTATCTGCCACAACACAACAAGCAACCTACAAGTCCCCCATGTCCATGATACACCGCTTCATTCAAGAATACCAGTGGTTATGCCATGCAAACTTTCAAAATACATATTGAAACACAAACACCAGGAAGTTGAAATCAGCCTAATCCGGATGCGGAGCCAAAATTACTCTTCCGAGGTAACTTTGAAGTTTGTCTGCGGTAGGTAATCTTTCAGTTGGTAGGTTCGAGGTTCGCGTCTAACAGTATTTTAACTATTCATTCTCTGTAAGGGAAGTAAAACTAGCGTTTATTTCGATTTAATTTCAGTCAGTGTATGTTCAACTTTAGACTTTTTGTGGAACCGAAAGGAAACCGTTGGATTCTCCTGGTTTGCTGAAGCTTGAGTATCGTTTGTGTTATGGTGTTTACTGGATATCGAATGTTGTTTGTGGTAAGTTTCAGAAGTGGCAAGAACACTTCATTTGAGTTCTGTCAAGTATCATCCAAGCAGTGAACTAACGTTCTATCTGACCCGGCGCTGAATTATCTTTTTACAGGTTTCCGAATTCCCAATCAAAATTTCGTCAAAATGAAGACGCAGGTCATCTGCTTCGTGGCTATGTTGGGCAGCGTTCGAGCTCGAGCTATCCCATGGATTATTCAGCAGCCTCAAAGTCAGATTGTCAATGTTGGAGAGCGAGCGGATTTTGTTTGTGCCTTCCGAAATCCAGTGGGAAATTTGACTATGAGGATCGATGGGCTCAGCCTCACTCTGGAAGAGCTGAACAACAAAGAGTTTTACCCTCGATATGATCTGAATGCTCAGTGGTTGGCAGGTACGCTGTTCAGGTTTGAAGATCAGAAATAAGGCATTTAGCGTACCCACTGAAGTTACCTGCATATGAAATGTTTGCAGGGAAAGAAGGGAACACAAGCAGAATTTCATTGACAATCTTCAACACCACTTGGGAAGATGAGACGACTTACCAGTGTCAAATGTTTAATGGACGTACTTCAGATGGGACTTCAATCGAGAAATTACAGACAGATGTAGTGAATCTGACGCTGAATCACTTTTGGACGCCACCAAAGATCCTGAAGCAGAACAACGAGAAGTTGACGAGCGTAGGTGAAGTTCTGGTGTGTGAAACTGGGACGTATCCAGAACCTGAGGTAATAGCCACACCTCATTCGAAGCTTTGTTCAAGTTGACAGATAGTTGTTGGTTTTGACTGGCGCTAAATCGTATTTACAGATACGATGGATGGATGAGAACGGTGCATTCTATTACGGCACCAGCTCCAATGTCACTTTAAAATCTAGACAGAAGCTCGAGTACGGTGAAATACCGACGGAACCTCGTTTGGTCTTCGAGCGCAATTCAACCTTGGTGATCTCTCCTGAAATGTATTCAAAACATATTGAGCTGAAGCTCTTTTGTGTAGTGAATTTAAAGCACGACATGAAGAATAACAGGACTGGCACCATTGATTTGGGCTTCTGGGAGAAAGCGCCCCAGATCAACTATGTTTCATCCGACATGGGCCAATCTTCAAAGAAGCTTCGATGCTCCGTCACATGTTCACCCAAAGTCGGGATCGACTGGATACATCCATCAGGACACATGACTTCTTCTGCTTATAATACTGGTACTGACCGATACTGCTCTGCTTCGCATATAATTCTGGCTGCAGCTGATATTCATCTTGTTATTTTAGACCAACAAAAGTTCAACCTGATAAACAAATCTCGAGTCGGCGGCGTCCTCAGCATTTTGGAAATCCACAATTTTGACGCTTCCGATGTTGGAAATTATACCTGCAGAGCTACGAACGGTTTTGGAGAAGCTAGCGAATCAGTCTACGGCGATCTGCACATTACGAACGGTGAACAGTTTTATAGTGGTAGCTATACTTCGTCTTGGGCTTCTTTAGCCGCTTGGATGGATGCTGTTTTTGGGCAGTAGTCGTAGCATGCTTTTACTGAATGTAATTTTATTCCTTTCCTTGCCAAAACCGGCAAAAATCTAATGAAAACTAATCTCATTTGTAATCGTAGGTATCTTCGCCAACGTTGGTATCATCACGCTTAGTGTAGTTTGCGGTGTTTACGTTCTCGTCACTATCGTCATAATAGTCAACCGTTTCAAAACTTACTGTACCGGAGAAATTATTCAGTCTATAGTTCGCAGAACAAAGCAAGAGTCGGCAAAAGATTCCGGATCAATCATGAATCTACCACTTCCGCCGGTTTCGTTCCCCTACCAAGACAGTTTACCTAGAAGATTCAATGAATGTGCAAACCTTGAACGTACATTGCGACGCAGTCTGTCTCCTATTCCGGAAGAAATTAATAACCTCAATACAGAAGGTGGTTCGCCAGCTACCATCATCGAAGACCTCAACCTTTCATTCACCTCTTCAACGTTTTCTCCTATCCAACAAGCGATACAGAAGCTGGATACTGATTATTCGCCTACTAATGTGACATCTCCATTGTTCTTCAATTGTGCCTTGGACAGGAGTACAACTTCAAGTGTGTCTGATAATGAAGTGTGAATTCTTGTTAGGAATTGAATTCTGCAAGATCCGTGATTGCAGTATATTTTACTGTCAGTTTTAGACTTTGGAGTTTCCCCGAATGGTAATTCCCGCAACTCTGGTGGACTTGACTTGTGAATCTGAGTGATCCTTTGTTTCCGTTTAATAATTATTAGGTACACATAACTAGCTTCAGATTAAGCTAACTTTAGGCTAGAATACGCAAGTGCCAACAACTCCCAGTAATGACAGCTTTCGTAGGTTAATTAAGTATAACTTATACGAGGCCTCAAGGTATCGATTCTTGAGTCAGATTGTTACCGTTTCTATAATATGTAATAAAATATTGTGCGCTACTTCGTGCTTTGTATATGCATCAAGTCTAGTCTAATTAACCAAACACAATCTATCGTAAACGCTCAAATCTAAAGTTCAACTACGCCCTAAGGCTCGCTCTTGCTTTATCCATAATTTCTTTTTTGATCTTGGGATAGTTCGGATGCTTCGCAAGTACTACATGACACACATCAATTGCATCGGTGTATCGTTTCGCTTTTAGATAGTTGAAGCCCAACTTGTAACCTATTCAAAGGAGAGAAGAAATATGATGGGTTAAGCTGAGCCCGGTTATATATGTGATTTAAAGTTGGTTGTAACATAACTTACCCAGGGCAGGGTTTGAACAATTAGTCAGCTTCCAAGCCTGTTCATAATTAATAGCTGCATCAGTGTACGCTTGTTCCTTCTCCATGATGAAGCCAAGATATTCAGTAGCTTTCATACAGGACTTGTTGTACATGAGTATTTTCTACAGTTGATACAAAACGCATAAGATTCTTCATGCACTATTAATATTGAGTTGATATGACGAATCTAGAACTAACTTTGATTAGCTCTGTCGCAAGATCAAACTTCGAGCTCTGGATATAAATGTCCGCCAACAGTAGCCAAGACCGCTCAAGGTATTCTGCATCGTCAACTGTCCAGGGTGCTTTCATCATTCTCTTAAGTTGGTTCCGTGCTCTGGGAGTCTGCAGAAGAATAATATCAGAACCGAAATTAGCAATGCATTAATGTCGTAAACCGTTAGCGAAATTAAAAACGCCAGGTTATCTCGTATGAGCATAAGCTCACCTGCTTTATGAACATGTATCCTGTGGCCAATGCGTACGTCAACATCACAGAATCCCTGCCCGCGTCAGTTGTGATAAGTCCACTGAGCTCTTGAACGGCCTTTTCCATTCGGTTTTTGTTCTTTGACGCCAAATGAACGAAGCATTCCATGATTTGCCGCTTGAACTTATCTTCACTGGTCTTGACTGTGAGCTCCTGAAATAGCATAAACACAAACGGGAAAATGATTAAACCCAGTCCTCAATAGCTCCTCAGTAAGTCCTCGGACATCTTCAGGAACTCCTCAGGAACTCAGACGGGAGATAGGCACAAGTATCTACCCTTATCAACGTTTCCGCCGTTCCAAGGGCAACATCCTTTAGATCCATTTTATCGCCGGATCCATTTGCAATGTTAACATCTGAATCCATAGCATCGCCGCCTAAAACTCCACCAGTGGGGTTGACGTAAATATCGATCATCAGAAATAGAGCTTGCTGACCCCAAACCGGGTCTTTACGAGCCTTGTTCAGCATTTTTAAGGCAGAGTTTGCGTTACCAGAGTACCTACAATATGGAGGTTAAATGCCTTTTAATAACTTGCAGGAATCTTGAATGATGGTTGTTGGATACAAAGTATGCAGTACCATTCATATAACCCTTGACAGTAACCAAATCCCGGATCAGAGGAATCCACACGTTGACCAGCAGCTTGTACGTAAGGAGAAGCTTCTTTGAGCGTGCCACATCGCCTCAACGATTCGATGTACCACATCAACGACTTCCAATGCGTGGGATGATGATCTGGAAGCAAGAGCGATAATATATTTGTTAACCATTACTATTCGTAACACAGCGTTATCCGGAAACATGACGATAAAACTACCTAGAAATTGTTGAAAATGAAAAGATGCGCTGTTGAAGTCAAACTTTCTGAAGAATAACTCGCCCAACATGACACTAGCTTCTGAAGCATCCGGCTTCACTCTTAGCAATTGTTGGCACGTTTGTTGACAATGGATATGGTCTCCGGCCTGAAAAGCAATGAATGGAATTGAAGGAATAAACTAAACTAGAAATTCCGTTTTCAAAACCTTTACCTTCATGTAAAGCTTTGACATGGCGGTCAAACTTTCCACGTCATCCGGACTCAGGTCCAAAGTTTCCTTCATACTCCTGATAGCGAATTCCAGATCGCTTTGCTTTTCAGCTTGCTCCGACAGCATTTGACAAATTTTCGAGAACTGCACCTTCTGCTCAGGAAGGATCGAAGGCTGGTCCAGCATGGCACGCTTCAGCAGCCTGTGTTGAGTTTCCTTGGCTCTGATCAGGCTCTGAAAGGCTTGGTTTGGAGAACCTGCTCCGAGTTGCACCTACGTATAATAGTGTAATTTTCATCGGTTCCTGTGCTAATTCACTATTTTCCAATCTTGAGAAACTTACTTTTGAAAGCAAAGTCAGTAATTTAACTTCTATCAAGAGTCCATTTAGTGACGCATCATTCAAATCCGACAGCGCTTGCTGGATGGTCTTATCAGCCTTGTCCCATTGCTTCAGTTTCTGCTGCAACAAGGCGAGATCGAACCGAAGGCTGAAATTGTCATCGGACTTGACAGCTTCTTTGTAATAGTTGATCGCTTTAGTGAACTGATGAGTGATGACTAGAGCAGTGCCCATCTTGGAGGCCAACGTGGAGTCTCTCGGGTTCTTGGCTAAGGCTACTTCGTACACTTCGATTGCTTTGTCAGGGTCTTGGACTTTCATATAAGCATCTCCGAGTAGGACGAGGTTTGCGGGTGACGATTCTTGGTTAGCAATGTCTCTGAAACACGTCAAAGCTTCCTTGTAGAGCTTCATTATATGTATTTTGACCAAAACTACAGTACAACTGTACTTACACATAGCAGGCACAATACAACTTCGGATCCCGCTTGTGCGTTAGAAAGATTGAAGCCATCAACTTCTTAGCAGCTACGAAGTGCCGTTGGTCAGGAGTCACAACTCGAAGCAAATCTAGCGCTTTTTCAACTTCTCCCTTTTCAATTAATTCTTCTGCTTGGTTCAAGCTAATTCGTCCTTCGAGTTCAGTTCCCTAAACCACAATACAAAGCTTTTGATATTTATGCATTAAACAAGCCATATCGAATCTACGCTTCATAGGAGGACTTGCACCTTGAACTGAACTAAAGCGTCGTCCATCATTCGTTTCGCATCCTCAGCTTTTCCCAGCGCTCTGTAAACGGTTGCGAGGTCCAAGTAGAGTGACAGCTTATCGGACAATCCAAACTCCAGCGGTGTCTTCCGTTCCTCATCCGCAAACACACGCTTCGTTCTAACAAAATTCATGGCTGTATCCAAGGACTTCATCGCTCTTTCCAGCTCGCCGTTTTCTTTCTGAACTTTTGCCAGTAGCACGTGGTATTTTGGATGATCTCGAACCTGCAAAGTATTATGAATTCTGAAACTTGATTTCGTGTAGATTGTGACTAGTGTTACTGATATTGATGATTCTGACCTTGAAGTTTGAACTTAAACAGTTTTCCAAGGTCTGTGAAGCCAAAGTGTACTCTTGTTGAGCTATTTGAACTTGAGCCATCAGCAAATAAGCTTCCATGACAGAAGGATCTAAAGCATCAATCATAAATCAGAGAAATTATCATTGGCTACATAGATTTACTTGAAAGTATCCTACCAAGGGTTAGAATGGTACTCAATGGCCCAACAGCTCCACGCAAGTCACCCGATAAGTATTTGATCTGGCCACCGATGAACAAGGCGTCGCGATGTTTTGGGCAAACCTTTACGACCGTTTCTAATATCATTGCTGCCTGTCGTACGCAGACTGGTGGTAGCATACCTTGAGCAACTGGCTGCAAATTGGATAATCATGTAACTAATACTTCTGCAAACCTTTGTTAGTAAGAGCAACTATATAAGTGCCAATTTCTCGAACCTCTTGTGGGGCGAAAGCCAAATACTCCTTGACAATCTTCACTACCAAGTCAGGATTGATGGCCTTCATGTACGCAATATTAAAAGCATATCCTCTCATCTGGCGGAAGTGAGCATCCACAGCTTCATTCAGATACGAAATTATGACATCACTAGATTCCTTTCGTCGTCTAGCCAATAACGCTGTCAGGTAGTGTAAGTCAGATGGCGTTTCGATAGTATTTGCTAACTCTCTGAGGAATTCAAGCTGCTGGGCTGCCAGATCAATATTACCGTCAATCAGATGGCAGTAAATTAAGCCTAAAAGAATCAAATGCAAGTTAAAACCCAAACAATCCTCATCAAAACAACGCTTGTGGATATGTAATGAGTCTTACCGTACAAGGCCGCCATTGAAGTGTTATCCATGTTCGTCGCCGACCTGAACTCTTGAGCAGCCTCCTTCATCTTGCCCATCAAAAGATATATTCTTCCGACATCTGAAGCGAACTCGGCGCTTTCCGGCTCCAACTCAGTTGCATTTCGTGCAAACTTCATTGTAATTGCCAATATTCGCTCATCATAGCTAGCCTGTATGCAGGATCACAAAATATTGATATTTCAGTGGATCCAGTCAACAAAAGGTACTCTACTACTGTAAATTACAAAAACCAGTACCAGCTGAGAAAACATCTTTGCATTTTCAACAAAGTATTTTCCATTGTTAGGTTCAAGTCTTTTTGACAGCGTCAAAAGTTTCTCTAGTCCACTTGCCACAGCTTCGTTATCACCTTCACGACAGAGGTTGAAGAGGATCTTCAGACGGAATGCTTCCAAGTTCTCTAAGTCTGTCGCCAGAACTCTACGGACACGATTCACAAATTAATCTACTGTACCAATATTTTCATCTTCATCAAAACATTTTGTCTACCGTAATCAACTAACCTATTGCAGATATCCATAGATTGTTCCCAATCCTGAATGCAAAGCGCCAACTTCATCTTCTCCACCAACGCTGGAGTCCAGTTCGGATAAAACGCCAGAAGCTCATTCATTTTCTCCAAACCGCTGTCGAACTGGTGGGCGACTTCACAAAATCTCGCCATGCCCAAAATAGCATCTATATGTTTCCGATTTCTGGAAGCCAATAAAATACATTTTCATTTTTACTGTTTATGATCCACCACACATGGTGCAGACGGTAAAATAACACTTACGATTTCAAAACGACTTCAAAATGCTCCCTTGCTTCCCCCTTTTCCTTCGCTGGCGTTAATAGCTCAATCCAACCCCGTAAACAAATGGCGTCCTCATGCTGGCTAGAGTACTTCATAGCCCTCTCTATGTACTCCCGGGCTTTATCCTGCCGGTTTGTGAGGTGCATGTAAAGTCCAGCATAGTAGAGAACCTAATAATTGAAATCACGTTCACATATTCATTACTACTACAGTTACACACCGTGCCGTGCCTTTACCCCCTTCGAGCCGGCCAGTACTTACATCCGCCGAAGTGTTCTTCTTCAAATCCCGCATCCTCGACTCCAGCGACGCCACTTCTTCCCTATCAACTTTGACAAAGCTCTTGTGACAGTCGATAGCTGCCAGGCAGGCCACTAGCGAGAAAATCGGTTCGTTCTAAAAGTACATGTACAAATCCAATACATTTACCAGTTACTTGAAGATATTCAATCAAACAACATGCATCGTACTCACCAACAAAGTTTCAAACTCCCTTAGAGAATCTGTAGTCTTCTTCTCCAAGTACAAGCTCAACGCATGATAGAAACTAAAGACGAGATCATTCGGCCATTTTCTTTTCGCTTCAATGGCCGCATTTTTCATGGCATTGTGGTAGTTTTCCCTGCAAGCGTGGTGAATCCGGGCCTGAAAACAGTTCAAAAAAATGTTATTGAACAAAGTTATCGAAACACTTTACACTAATATTCAAAGGGCATATTACCGTTTGTTCCTGAACAGAATTCATAATGAAAGCTGGGGGTTTAAATTTTCCAAAGACGATCGATCCTCAACCCAACTAAAATCAATATTTGATTGAATAAAAACCTTGTAATCGAGATTCAAGATCAGAG
>JAQGBJ010003986.1:0-11251 GCA_034698345.1 Sphaeridia pumilis | reverse complement strand
GCCATGTCTCAAGATTCGAGATTACCTCCACCACACGTCACCACCTACTTCTTCCAACAACTGCAAAAAGTCACAAGCAGGGATGAGGGGCGCAGCAAGCGCGTGCAACTGGTTGCGATTTTTCTTGCGTCTTTTCTCGTCTCTTACCCCCCCTTCCAGGGACCAATTGCGCAGTTTGGTTTTGTTGCGAGCGCATTACAAGTAAATAAAAATAAAATCCCAAATAAATGGATTAAAATGTTCGTTGATAGCTATTATTTGTCTTAGGAGAGTTTCTAGTTCATTCGTAGCATGTACCGTAGGATAAAAAAGAATAATGGAAAAAATATACGATTTTCACGCGGTGACAGCTGCGCGTGATAAATTTGCATGGAAGTGTGGCAGTTCAGTCCCCCGAGAGGTTGCCATTGCGAATGTTTTTCATGGAGGAGTGGCAGTTTAGTCCCCCGAGAGGCAGACGTTGGTAACGTTACATATTAATGGTGGGAGAAGTAATTGAGTTGAGAACGTAGGAGGAAATTTGATCTGGTGGGTGGCGGGTGGTAAAGAATCCTAAACAGCTAGTTGAGTTGAAAGTCGTGGAGCATATCGGCAGTATGCCGAGACACGTTCAGTAGTGACGACAAGATTGTTATCTTTGATAGGACGTAATTTTCGAAATTTAAGTTACAGTTAGAAGTGGACAATATGGATCAAGACGGTGATAAAAGTGGCGGAAACGGAAAACCAGGAAACACAAAGGACAAATTAGGTAAGTACTTTATTTAATTTTCAGAGTTTTATGAAATTTTGGGCTGTAAAACAGGGAAAAAACAGATTTCAAAAACGATTTTAATCCGTTTCAAAAATTTTATCTATTGCAGAAGTTGAGGAGGATACAGGAGACTCCATGGAGAATCGTGGGCCTTCAGGGTTGGATCAAGAGGATGTGCAAAAGGGCTTGGGTGCAGACAAAGTATTTCAACAACCACGCGGTCCTGTTGAAACCGCTGAAAAAGTTGATAACATGATTGCAGCTAACCAAGGTAATCCTTTTTTCATTGATTATGTTGTGTGATAATTTCTTGTTCGTGAGATTTATTTGTGCATCATTCACAGGTGGTCAACAAGGAGGGAATCAGAAGAAAGAAGTGGCGTATGAAAGTGGCTCTGGATTCCAGCAACGTACAAGCTATGTGCCGTTCTGTAGGAGTACAGGTAATTTCACGCGCTACGTTTCTGTTCATCATTTTTTTGCCATGAGGTTATTGGTTTCATTCATATTTACTTTTTTGTTCTTTAGCACCTCCAGAGCCGGCTACTCAGGCTGATTTTGCTGCATTGAATCAAGAGTTAACGAACGTCAGAAATAGCCTATCCATGCTACAAGTTGTCCAAACTGATTCAATGAATGCCTCTAGGAACGTGTCGTCAAAAATAGATTCTTTGGAGCGCATCAGTGGTCAATACTCCAGCTTGCTGGAGAAGATGACGAAGTTAGAAGAGAAAACTTCCAGAGCCGAATCATCAGTTATTCAACATCACTCGTCCTTGCAGCAACTAGAAAATGAATGGAAGAATCTGAATGCGATTGTGGCAGAGCAAGTGAAGGCTAGCGTGGCTGCAGAAGTGAAGTCGGCCGTGGAAGAACATGTGAAAACCATGTTGGCTCAACAATTGAAGGCGATCGTGGCAGAAGCACGTAATAGCGGACATACTGAACACATGTCAGCCATAAGTTTACTCACGCGGCGCGTGGAAAGTCTAGAGCGAAGACCGGAAAAGGCCACATCACCTGTTGCCAAGGCCACACCACCTGTTGCCAGCAAAAGGGGAGGAACGCGTGGAAGACCGAGGTCCAGGAAGACTGTTCTCGCGGAACGTATTTCCCCAGTAGTAATTGAAAGGCCGAAAATTGTGTTAAAGGGTGCGAGAGGTCCTCGAAAAACAGGTAAAAATTAGTACGGGAGATCGTTGCTAAGTTTGTGTATGAACGTGGTTTTAATTTATGTTATTTTCAGCAAAAACTGCAAAGCGTCAAGCGTCTCCCATCGAGCCGGACATCGAGTTGGTTGAGATTTGTTCACCCGGTACCTCAACTGCACACAAGCCGAAGAAAATGAAAGTTGAAGAAATTGAAGATGAAGATGAAGATGATGATGACTCTCCTCCACGCGGAACCATTGTCTCCAAAAAGAAGTCGACCTCCCGGCCTCCCAAAAAAGCTATAGATTGCGACGACTGCAATTTTTCGATGGAACCATACGTGCCACCAAAGACTTATCGAAGCGAGTATGAAGAAGATGAGAGTAAGTTTGTGTGTATCGAATGCCATGCAGAGAAGATGAATGTGTTTGTAATCAAGTGGTTGGTTTTTTTGTTGCAGTTTATGCATCACCGCGTGAAAGGCTTGACCAGGACCAGAAGTTACCTTTTATGTGCGCGTGGCATGTAAGAAAAGGGGAAGACTCCACGCCTTGTGCTCTAGCTTTCGCGACTCTTCACGGTCTCAAGAAACACAAGATAATGATGGCCGGGGACCATCATTATCTGCACATTACAACCCGCAAGGATTATGAAGATGTGAAGTCTGACGAGCCGCTACATTGTCAGATGCACAAGTTGATTGAAGAACCATCACATTGCCAAGTGGGAAGAAATTCACGGGGGTTGTTTGATTTGCGAAATCATTGGAGTCGAAGCTATCATAGGGAAGACTACGTTCTGCTGTCGATGAGCTGTGTTGTTTGTAACACTCATTTCCCAACTCGGTTGGCGTTCCTGAAACACTTAGCTGCATCAGTGAAATGCACGAACGGTAAACATGATCAACTTGACAACGGGTTCAAGATACGTCCTATGCACCCAGAACTTGCTGAAGAACGTCATGCAGCGCGTGCTAAAATCGCATCTACACCAGCGAAGACACCAACCAAGAAACCATCCGTCACTCATGCTAAAATTGCTGTCTCTGCCACCCAACCGGAACAGCCAGGGAGGTCCACCAGCAGAACCACAAAGTATCTAGCTTTGCCACAGTCCTCCAGTTCAAATACCTCAACCTTCCAGCCACAAGCATCACACGCGGACCCACCACCTTCGGAACCACACTCATCGCGTGCGGAACCACACTCATCGCGTGCGGAACCAACATATTCGCAAACAGAAACGCATGACGATAAGAAGGATGGACGTACAGCAACACAATCCCACGCGCACGGAATTTCTCGCTCGACTCATTCGGAGCCCTCAGTCGACATAAGACGCATTTCTTTCTGTCCGGATTGTGGTGATTACGTAGCTTCATTGGGTGGATATGTAGCACATCAACCAGTTTGCCGTGATCGCGCAAACTCCTTGGTGGCGGACGTTTCGAAATACAGGGGACCGCGTGAGATCACTTATTGCCCACATTGCGGAGTCTTCATTCAAAACATAAGAAATTTCAAGCTTCATTTGCAAGCATGCCGCGCCACTAGTGCCCGTATGAACACATTCCAATTAGAAGACCTGGATAATGTTAACGAAGAGGTCCTGGATGAAATGCTTAGTAACTCCGAATCCGGAGGTAATACACCGACTTTCAACACCGAATTCCACGTTGGCGGTGGATGGAATTGATACTCCCAATTTAATCCTGGAATGTACTGCTCTGCAATGTTACCATTTATGAATTACTCAAAAACGTACTGCATTTCAGATTTATACCATGTTACAGTTGACAATTACTTGTTAGTTTCAAATTGTTAGTTTATTCCACGCGCTAAGTAAGGCGAAAGACTCAGTTCCTAGACTCCATGCTGAGCACTTCAATTTTCGTAGTATCCATGTTGTTCACGCGCGGGATTTTTAGTTGTTGCAAATTCGTAATTACTTAGTTACATGATCTTACACAAGCTACTGTGTTTATTAATTGCCTATTACAAACTTTTTACTTAGGTGGTACTTAATTGTTGTACTTGTTACTGAAGCGTTACTTTGTTCACGTACTGTTTATTCACGTTGACTATTTCATTCACGCGGTCACATACAGGTGACACGTAATTTAACTTTTCTTGTTGTACTCCAGTTTTCCATATTAAACAAATAGTTACCATTATTCGGATTACTGATAACTGCACGTGTCATAGATAGCCAAATAGATTATTCCATTACTTCCTTCATTTGTCTCAGTTGTGCTGCAGCAGTACGCCGGAGTGGACATATTTTATTTCTCATCTGCACTACGGGTTTTGGTTTTCAGATTGAGTTCCATTCTTCCACCATGGCTTCTAACAGTGCATCTAGTGTCGTAAGTCTCAAATCAGCAAGTCTTCGCTCTGATTCTACCATCAGCAATTCTCCAGACAACCAGTCCCGAAAACGTTCTCGTTCACCGTCTCGTGGTAACCAACTTTGTAATTGAATCGTGGGTTTTTCCATTAAGGCATATTCGTTATTTTAATGTCATGTGCCGTCCCTTTTTGAAATACAGAAACCAGCGAAGCCCGCATCAAAGTCCAAGATGCTTTCTCACAACTCAGTAGCACCGCGGAACAAATCATGCACGCGCAGAAGGAAGTGACGAAAACAATAACCAACGCTTGTGAGTCAATTCCCACTTTTGACGTACGAAACATCACGGACTCCATCAACAACCTTGAACAGCGCTTCGACAGGCTCAATGACTACGCTAAGGATTGCACGCGCATGACAACGGACATCCTCCACGAAATGCGAGCAGTTACTCAGCAGCTTCTTCGTCAACATACTCCATCTGTCTCTGACCATTCAGGTAAACTATCAATAAATTCCTGTTCCATCCCTTTTTCCATTTGTATATATGTTGCTGATCTTTGCACATATCCAAACTTTAGAATTATCAACTTCGCCGTTCCCAGATGATCAAAGCCATTGCAACACCGATGATGAGAGAGCACGCGGTGACACTGATCAACGCAGCGGGACCATTACTTTGGGTACCTCCAGCACTCCGAGCTCTGCAGCCAGCAGCACAGTTTTTGAGAAACCAATATGCCGTCTGTGTGGTGTCACCTTGCTTAGTAATGTCATGCGCGCAACTCACGCGTATACATGTACTGGTATGGAAGAGGTATTCACACATTGTTTTTTTCATTTACAACAAATTCTGCCAGCACACGTTTTATGATTTCCAACTTTCCTAGGATGAATCTACTTCAGCCGAGTCAGACGTTCTCCCCCGTTCACCGCTGCCCGTTCGTGACTGTACGGTTGATGTGCGCTACCAGATGTCTGCTGAAGACGTGGCCGTAGTTGACGCACCCAAATCGCCTGATGATACCTACAAGCCTGTTATACCGTCTAAACGTCGCGGTGGTACTCGTCGCAAATCTGCTACCCGTCGCTGAAGATGCTGTGAATCTAACCTGGAACTATGATTTTGTTACCACCACGAGGAGCGCGTGTTTTATAATTTTTTTGCGCTATCTTTTGTTGCTGTAATGCTACACAAGCGCGTGATGTTTTTTCTCGTTCATCGTATATGCCTTTTTTGCAGTAATCTTTCATGTTGCTGTGTTGATACAAAAACCTATGGTAATGCATGATGAAAACCTATATTTACAATCATTTGTTTATTATTCAATTTTGGTGAATGTCTCATTATATTAAATTGCTTGGAATTCATTTTAATTTACACATTTACCTCTTCAGTCTTTCATACTCCTACACAACGTACGCCCCTGCATTTCGTTTCAGTCAGTTTGTATAAGTTGTCGAGGTATGTGCTTTGTGGCCAGCGACGGCCAAAAGGATAATATTTATCATGGCTTCGTCCAACAGCTCCGACACAAGTTTCGAAAATCCCGAACCACCTCCCTCAAAACGTGGCCGTCCAGCCCGGAAATCTTCCGAAACTGCTGCAGCAGAGTCCTGCGTCATCCCAGAGACTTCCCAGAAGCGCACAAGTGCTTTGAATGCCATGGCACGAATGGAAATCAATCAGTCCGAAGCGGACTCTTTCTCGTCAACCCCGAAACGGACGTGTACTAAACGCAAGAAACGTCCTGCGAAGCCCAAACCTTTGACAAGCACTCCAGTGAAACGGCCAAACACTAGCAAGAGACCACGACAGTTTCGGTTGTTAACGCAGTCGCCCACACATATCAGCAGCACGGAAGACTCAGGCAGCGACTGGGAGCCTGAACACTTGCAATTTGAGGATACACCAGTTTCACGCGCTGACAATACACAGCGTGATGCCTGCACGCAGCCAAGTTTTGCCTCACCCACATTCACTCCAACGCCAACACGTTGGGTTGAGGATCAAGTGCGTCAACGTCAGGAAAGTGTTACTTATGGAACATTACCATTCTTCAAAAAAGGTGCCGCTGTTTCTCTTGTTGCTGAAGATGTATTGGGTTCGACTGTCATTGCTGAAATTCAATCGCCAACGAATAGTGAAGCGCGTGAAGAAGTGTGCGTGTATTTTCCAACCGATCAAGATCCAGGTTTCCCATACCCTTCAGTGGGCAACAACGACGCTAAGACTGGCAAGGTTCTGCAATTTCTGTATGCGAAAAAGAACAGTTTGGTTTACTATTGGCCAACGGTGAGTTTGCTGAATCGTCTTGGAGAGAACGCTACATACTTGGGATTGACGTACCACGAAACAAAGAGAGCGCAAGAAGTACTGCAAATTGTGCAAGGTGGAACACATGCTCTCAGTAACTTCCATCAGTGCTTATACATGTGTGTGCTGTGTCATTTGTGCACGCGTGAAACTGATACTCTGAAGCGAGCTTGTAACAAGTATCAAATACACTCGCTGTTTGCGTTCGACTGTCACATGAAACGGGTAAGTGTTGCTTTGATGCTGTGCCATTGTTTGCACAATTGAATAAATAATATACATAATTAATTGAAACGGTACTGCAGGTTCACAAGGACGAATCCGTGGATTCCAGAAAGGCGTACACCAGAACCCATTGTGACACTAAGAACATCACGCGCAGACTGATTGACACCATCGTCAGTGCAAACTTGCCGTACCGCGTGGTGGAGGATGAGAAGTTTGTTGAGTTTTTGAAGCACATAGCACCTGCGTACAGTTTGCCAAAGCGCCACGTGATTCCAAAACTAATTGCAGAACAGGCCAAAAGTATCGTAAGTTTTTAGACAAGATGTTATTATACGACATGTGCTCGCAAAAGCAGAAAGAACCTTCATTGCCGGATTGTTCATAGGTGCACGCGCGTAACCGTTGTTTCCAAGATGGGAACATTTTGATTGGTGGCACACTGCAAACCGATGGATGGTCCGATAGAAAGCAAATGGCAGTGGTGGCAACTGTGCTCACATATTGTGACGCGGACATGAGATTTTGGAAAGATCTTATTAGCGCCAGAGGGTTGCATGTTCCAAGCTCCGGCTACAATATTGCCAACGCTGTGATGGAAGAGCTGCACAAACATGGCATTTCAAACAAGGTACACTTTTACTTCATACGGCACCCTCACAATTTTCTGAAAAACAATCTCCTTTTTAGGTTATGTTCACAATAACGGACGCTGGGTCAAATATGATAAACGCAATGAAACTCCTGCAAGAGCACATACTCGATGACGAAGAAAGCGGCGATGAAGTAGATTCAATGTTTGCCTGCTCGGTGGAAGGGGACGATGAGGATTACATCGACGAACAGGATAGCGTTATTGCGGAAATTAACCTGCAGGATCGAGTGGATACTGAACATACAGAAATTGAACGCTCTTCTGATATAGGGGTAGTCAGAGACGAGACATGGGGTGTTTCCGGTATCAAAGCGCAGCATATTTGCAACGCGCACCGCGTGCAGTTGTCTTTGAAAGACGTGACAAAATTGAATAAGCAGTTTGGTTTGGAAGTCAGGCATATTTTGCGTGTTGTGAAATTCGTTCGTGGGAGGCACGGGGCAGTCAGACGCGTGCATGAACTAACCGGCGGCAAAGGTCTGCGCAAGTTTGGACAAACTCGATGGAACTCCATCACAATGGTCATTGAACGGATGATTGAAGTAGGTATACTATGGAATGGAATATCATGGCAATTTCAGTTACTTGGATTTCAAATGTACGTTTGGTTCTTGCAGGAACAAGTGTTCAAAGCGGTGGCAGCGGCTATTCAAGTGGCTCATAAAGAAGAACCTGGCAGAAGTATTACATTTCCACGCGCACCGACACCTCGATCATACGCCTTGTGGCAATTCATGTATTACCTGCTTCTACCGGTGCTGGAATTGACGAACGATTTACAGAGAGATGGAATAAGTGGCCACCTAGTAATTCCAGCAACCGTGCGAGCTTACGTTTGTAAGTGAATGCAACGCGTTGAAAACTGTGAATCTAGTAAAATCGGAGTTAATGTATTTTTTTCATGCAGGTATGCACAGAACGCCGGCAACAGATGGGGACATGGAGAAAATGAAAGAAGATATGCTCAAATGTTTTGTAGCACGAATGCATGATGTGACACGAGATCCCTTATGGGTTACTGCTGCCATAATGACGTATACTCGGAACAGTAGAAACATATTTCGTTGGTTCCATGAGATGGGTAAGATCTGTTTAGGTGATACGAATCTGCAATTCACGCGCAATGTTGAAATTTATTCCTGAATATTTGTTTAAAGCTTTGCCTCTGATAAAGTGCAACGACCTTGGAGTGATGACTGAGACGGAAGCAATTAAAGTTGCGGAAAGCTGCATACCACTTGAAGCGCGTGAAGTTCGGAGCGGTGGAGTTTTGACAGAACCATCAGCTAAAAGGAACGACGTTCTGAACACAACATTCCCCACGGACGTTGAGAGTGAATCAGAAGAGAATACGCGTGTCGTGAAGGTTTTTCAGAAGTATGTAGTACACGAGAGAAACAGTAATGGTAAAAGATGGCGAAATATGGACGTTGCAGAAGCCTGGAAAGAGTTTGTTAAGGATGTACCCGAGGGAATGAAATTGTTCAATTTCATGCGACAAATTTATTCAGTTCCTGCAACCACAGCGAATATTGAGCGTGCGTTCAGTGAAATTGGTTGTGTGTTATCTGCTGCACGTAATCGGCTGTTGATGGAGAACGTAGAGAATATCTGTCTGATAAAGAACAGTTTCAGGAAACAGCGCGTGGAAAAAGCCGACATGGCACCTGGATTTTTATTCGTTAAAGGCGGTAGAGAGAAACTAAGACAAGTATATTCATGGGAGGTGCGCAACAAGACAGTGGATGTTGTGTATGAGCAGTACAAAAAAATTGAAGAAAAGGATATTACTGATTACGTTGAACGTTTGCAGAACATGGAAAAATGAGTTCAAGACTGTCCTGTTATTGTAACTGTCCTTGCAACATGGTTTCTGAATTTGAAGTTATATGAATGTTTCTAATGATTAGTGGTATTTTAAAGTATGTTGAAGTTGGCTTTTTTTTGATTGATGATATCTGAAATGGAATGATAAAGTTTAATATGTTTAACCATTGGTGAAAATTGTGTTCCGTTGGTCTCTGTGGTGGCGAACAACAGTGCGCGTGATTTAATGTAACATGAATATGATGCAAATGGCAGTTCTTGTAGGACGAATTCGTTGACTTGCATTTATTGCATTGCCGAATAGTGTAATTTTTGAGACCCTATAAAAAGCTGCGCAAATATACTTTTGATTCAGTCGCCAACAAGCTCTGAGGGAGTCAACAAGGAGGGAACCAGGAGAGGAATCGCTGCCACAAGTTCGAAATTTGATTTATTTTGAGTTTCGAAATTCAAGTTCATCAGCGCACCATGGAGAGAAGGAACGTGCAAGTTGAAGCTGACAGTGAAAGAGTGTCCAATAAGATAGACCCAGAAGTCACAGAACTTTCATGTAAGACTCTTTATTTTACGGATTTTGGTTGATACGCTGTTTCATGTTGTTTATATCGTACTAGTGTGTTATAACTGAAATGTTAAATGTGGAATTAATTTTTTTCTGTGTATACTGTTGCAGACGCTAAAGTACTTATGAAGAGCAGCGTCAGGCCATCGCTGGGAGCAGCGGCGCAAGTGCAGCACGATCTTCTGATGAAGGCATTTGACAATCACAAGACGTGGATAACCAGCTTCTTCAACCGCGTGGACGGACGGATGGCGAATCTCGTAACTACCGTGGAAACAGCGACAGCCGACAACTGGACAACCGTGGAAGCTTTACGTCACATGACCACTGAGGGAACATCCCAAGACCAGGCCACTCCAAGCTCTGATTCAGAAGGTGAGAAACAAAGATTATGAATATGTGATAGTTAGCATAGCATTTAGAATATTTTGGTGCTGTTGTTGCCGAGATCACGCGCATAATATAACGTTTTGCTGATTTTCAGGTTCCGATGACATGAATCAAACCATGGTCTCCGCCTCACCATCCGAAGATGACATGTACGAGACTGGGAAAGAAGACATGGATGTTGAAGACCATTCGCCAACCTGCACCACACCAAACGTCGATCTGGATGACTGGGAATTTCGCAAGCACGGGGGTTTAGCCAGGAAAACCAAGAACCGACCTAGGACTGCAACACGCGCAGCAGCACGGATCAGTAAGAGGAGACCCACTGCGAAGGAGAATCGTCGACCACCATCTGCATCGAAGACACAACTCGGCAAAGGACCAGGAGGGAGTCCGACCTCGTCTGTAACCTGGACACGCGCAACTCATCACCTTCGCCCACGGAAGCAGCTGACTGACGATTTGATGAAGGTTCAATCACCATGATGTTTGTGTGAGACATAATTTAGAGCTATTCAGGGTTAAAATAGTTACATTTTCTTGACAGTTACATTTTTTCATTTTAACATTTCAATTTTCACAAAGTACTGCGTTGGCGGACTTTTCAGACAGACAGTACTTTTATGACATGTGACTACATTTTCAAAAGGTTTTTACATTGTTTCCAAGTAGTTTAGTATTGTTATGGAGCTATTATTATGATATGCAGAACATGAATAGATTTAGGATTAGATTATGAATTACATTACTACTTCCTGCAAATGATATAGACTAATTAACAGTGTTGTAATGATTTGCTTTATTCAAGGTATTTTTAGAATAAATGATACATGCTTATTCTAATGCACGCGCATCATCTAGTTAACATTCATAATGTTTTTGCACGCGCTCAATCGTAGTTTTAACAGCATTATATCTCACGCGCTAGAAAACAATTGCCTAATTTTTAGTAACGGTAGACGAACATTTGTTGACATGGCGCTGGCAGTTATCCAACCGCGAAAACTTTTTTCCACATGAA
>JAQGBJ010003985.1:0-11251 GCA_034698345.1 Sphaeridia pumilis | reverse complement strand
GAGAGAGTAGCGAGACACGTCTTTAATGAGAGAGAACCAAACCCCGACTGACTACAGAACAGGCGGGAACCGCCTCACAAAGAACAACAA
Organism: Sphaeridia pumilis; assembly: GCA_034698345.1. Classification (NCBI taxonomy): domain Eukaryota; kingdom Metazoa; phylum Arthropoda; class Collembola; order Symphypleona; family Sminthurididae; genus Sphaeridia; species Sphaeridia pumilis. The sequence goes on along the minus strand of JAQGBJ010003985.1, from coordinate 11,161 downwards.
CTGTGCTTACCAAAACTGCTAAATTGTCACCCTGCAAAAACATTTGTGCATACAGGTAAAATATCGACAACTCATGACTCCTGATTCGCACATACCAGGGGCCTGTCCATATTCCCATTTTCTACTTTCTATCCCAAACTCTCTACTCTCCGCTCTAGTGCTGACTGGTGCTGAGCGGAGAGTAGAGGGTTTGGGATAGAAAGTAGAAAATGGGAATATGGACAGGCCCCAGCTTCTCGAACACAATTTGTTGTTATTCAGGAGTCCGCTCTGTTTTGCATTTTTCCCCAAAAGAAGAAAAGGTTTTCTGGCTAAGAGGTCATCAGAATGTCCGGCAACATTCATGCACGGATGGGTTCCAATGTTACACTGGTCTGAAAAAGACACCAAATGGGGTTGATGCTACATGGAGAAAAAGTCGTTCCCAATACAGCACAGAAATGTGGGAACAGGAAAACTTTTTTTCTCGAAGAACGGAAGTTCTTTTTGAATTTGAATGATTCTAAATTTTACGTGTGGGAGAATGTAGTGGTTTGGGTTTACGATAAGTAAGGAGAAATAACATTGTTCTCCTATGATATATTTTCTTGAAATTAGCGCTGAGATTTGAAGGATTTTCGACTTTCAAAAATTTTTGGCCTGAAGAAGAACTTTGTCCGAGATATTGTCAACAGTGCTTCCCCTTCCATCCAACTTTTGTAATTTTCGTCTTCAACTTTTCTCCAGGGTGTAAAAGAATGCCGTTGAGGTGATTTTTCAGATATTGTTGTTATGATTCATTGTATCTGTGCAGCTCTTTCATAGGTTCCACAAGAACGGAACAAAGCAATAGTTATATTTTTACCAACGCCCAAAGACACAGGTAACTGAGGAAACCGCGTGTAGGCTGCCTGATACATTGATGAAGAAACCTTGCTCGAATCCATGAGGGATCGACAAGCGACAATCCACAATTTTAGGTCATATATGCAGCATTTTTTGGAGTTCAAGCGAATGAAAACGTGAATTTTTTTGTAGGTATTTCCGTAGATTTCAATTGCAATAATCGGTGACCGTAGGTGACCGTTTGGCAAATATCAAGCTTAACTGTCAATTCAATGAGGAAATCGTCAAGAGCTTGAATGCTTGAATGTTTATTTTGCAAAAATATCAGAATAAGGTCTGGCGCGAACATCTTGCCCTTGTGACACAAGGCCAAATTGCATGTTCCAGTTTCTTTTTAGATAGGCGGATGCCAAATGGTATGGTAGCAATCGTTGTCTCTCACTGTATAAAAGGAAATAATACTACTTCTTGTCAGCCCACACTTGACAAAATAATGCGAAGTGTATAGACAAATATTCAACAGCGTCTTGTTGACAATTGCCTTGGAAATTTCTAAATCATTGATTGTTCGTAAGCAAGTTTTGATCAGACATTGGAGCTCACCTGTACAACAACCAAAGAATCGGGACAATGGCCATGCCTGATTTGATGTACGAAGGGAGAGGAATGTCACGTTGGATATAGAGGGGGGAACCCAGTTTTGGTAGACGAAACGAGTGGGAGCCCGTTTTTGAATGCGAAGGGTGTCCCCAACATCAGCATACGAGGGGAACCCACTTTTATTCAGCAAGGGGGAGGTGAGCCCTAGAAAACGTATGATTTGTGTATAAATTTATATTGGATAGGTGAAAACGTATAACCAATAAACTTATTCATTCATATAATTCGTGTATAAACTCAACATACTCTACCTCCCACTGTTCCCAAAAAAGCGGAAGCCAACTCTTTGATTTAAGAGTTGACTTAAATTAAAGGTATTTAAAAACCGAGCAGTTCAATTTCACTTTGCTAATTTTTATTGCCATTTTTTCTAATTCTAATAGCTGTTGCCATTTTTTTGGGTTACTCGAGCCCGATAGAGCTTTGTCAGGCAAAACGTACAGACAAAACTGTCGGGTTGTCGGGTTACTCGTATCGGGTTAGCCCGACAATTGTCGGTTTGAATGCACCCGACAATCGAAATTGTCGGGTTACTCGAAACCTCCCCTTATTCCTACAACATTGGTTGGCACTCTACTGAATATGGATTTCATATAAACTTTTTCGAACGTATCAACGGTTGCTCTTGATGAAATGTTTCGTGAATGAATGATTTGTTTTGTTGCTTTTTTAATATTCCCGAATTTCTCCCGAACTTTATGTACTGGCACCCGTCATTACCAGTTTTACAATCCAAAGGCGTTAAAAATATTTCTCAATGAAGTTCGTCCATCCTGGAATTGACGAGCAGAATCGTGATGATGTCAAGAAGAATTGGAACAAGAGAACCAAAAGAGCTTTTTTTCGATGCAGAAGAATCATTGTCTTGACTCCCGCGCCCTCTAGCGATGTTAACGCAGTTGACGATCAGGCTCAAGATTCGGAACACCAAAATAGCGATGATCAAGTTCTTGAAGATTGGATACAGTTGAGGCTGACCCTATTAAAAAAAGTTAAAAGCGTAAAGTTAATTTTATGCTATGTCGTAACTGCGCAGTTTGGCTACTCTTAACTTACCTTAACTTCAGCAATGATTGGGAGCAAGTTGACCAGGAAGTAAAATCCAGAGAGGATCAGGACGAAACACAGTTGGAACAATGCGCATTTTTCTTTGAATTCTGAAAATAGATGTTGAAACGATGACCACGCAATGGCGCACATTAGTGGATGATATTGATTTAGCAGTTACTGATTTTTGGCTTACTGTCTGCACAAACTCCAATGATTCCGAGAACAGCTACGAGTATTCCAATAACGCTGCACAGCTGTAATAAAATTTGTATTAAAATCTCTCAGACTCAAGCTTAAGAGCCGATTCAAAAAGGAAGTTCAACTTACGATATTCAATGCGACCATGAACATCAACCAACCGCAAACGGTCCCGCAAACTTGGCTTTCGGCTGTCACATTCATGGTTTTGGAGGAATTTCGAAACTTTGCAGAATACAAGCAATAAGCAAATTACAGATTGAAGATGGCTTGGGAACTAACATCCAAGTTCTTCAGAACTGCTGGAGATTTTGCTTCAATGTCACTAAACGAGTTTAGAGGACAAAAGTCAAAGGGCGGTGTATTAATCAACATTGAATGCAGCTGATGAGTTGGCTTCACAGTTAACAAAAAACTTGTTCTAGTATATATTCATGATTCCATGTTGGAGGAAAAATAAACTAATAAAAGGCCATGTTTTGTCAATCTCGGCATCTTTGAAAGCTGGTTGAATGAAGAAGCTACGGATCAGTATCTTGACTCAACTCCTTTGTTCATGTGCAAAAACATTATATATATACTGTCATTTTAAGCTAAAGTTCATGCAAGAAAACTGATGCAATTTTGAACAAGCAAAAATGCCAAGAGCAAATTAAGCCAGCAGAGGGCGCGCATGCGCGGCAAACATCGCCCTCTCTACAGAAACTTGAGGAAGCTCCTGCGCCCGATATCTTCGTGAAACGCATTCATCCTATTGTTTACAAGGACGAGAAGGAAGACTGCCAAAGCGATGCCAAGGACATCTAACGAAATTGATACTCCGACCACAGCAGAATCATAACTCGATCCATATTTAACAGCGTCAACGAACATAATGATGACGCGGATGACCAAAATAACGATTTTCCAGTTTCTTAACACGAGGTAGAGCTTGGGTTTCCCCTAAAATGAAAGTCAAGAATGTAAATAACGCTGAATCGGGTAACTGCGCAGTAAAAAATTATGTAGCTTTCATAAAGATATTTCAAACTTGCCATCTTTTCAGCTATAATCGGCAGCAAGCTAACCAGAAGGATGACTTTGGAAATGATCGAAACGTTCATAAAGTGAAAGTTACGTAAGTTCTGGCTCCAACAACTGCTCAACTCTAAATTTTTATGCGAACATGTGGAATATTTATCAACGGAAGTGGCAAAATATTTCGCCAGAATATGATTAAACGGACGTGCTTAAACTCCAATTCCGATAACCGAGTTCGTTTATCTAAGGTTTATAAAAGTTTCTAAAGAAATCCGGAAATGTCACAACTTTTAGTTGATTTTATTAAACTAAGGGAGCATTTTTGGATTCCTCAAGCGTGGATTGCATTTTTCGTTACTTCTACTGCACCCTCAAATCGACATCTCGCGGAATATAGTATATTAACAGCAATGTGTTTGCTCTTCTTGGGAGAAAACGTTGCGTTTGTGTGATATTTTGGTGGCGTGTACGAATGTCTGTTGGTCTCATCATCACGATTTCAATTGTAGCGAGTCCGGTGTACGTGATGGGTATTTTTGCAATGTGGGCGTTTTTAGCGCCATCTACAACAAGGCTAAAGAATTCAATTAACTCACGTACTGATGAATTAGTGAGTATTTTTATTGAACTGTGTTTCAAGTTGACGAATGCGGGTTCAGGACGCGTTTTCGCAGTGCTATAACAGATGTAACAATATTCGAAACATGGGAGGCGGGAGCTGGAGTTGAGTTATTGATTTTAATAAAAAAAGGGGCTAAAATGCTGAAAAATTCTTTGAAATTGTAATATTTGTGCTTCAAAAGTTGAAAATAGAAGAAAGGAAATAACGTCAGTGTAATAGTAATACGTTCAAGTTAGCGCTCTCACGCACCTGCAACGCCATCTCTACATAAACTTGAGGAAGCTCATCTGTCCAATTTCTCCCTGCAGCTCGTTCATCCTGCGGTGGACAAGGACGAGAGTGAAGATGGTGACAAGGAGAGAGACGATTCTGTTGGCAATGTTATTTTCAGCTCCGGCGGCTCCATTGAGTCCTCCAGTTCCGGTTGTCTGAGGTCCAACTCCAGCAAGGCTTACAATCAGGCCAAGGACTTGGAAGATCAAAATGACGATGAGCCAGTTTCTGTAGGCGAGGTGGAGCTTGGGCTTTTTCTACAAAATAAAGCAAACGAATGTCAATCAAATCACTTAGATTCTTGCTAAAAAGCTAACAAATTTTCCTAAATATTATGCACCTTGATTTCAGCGATGATGGGCAGCAGATTGATCAGGAAGAGAATTGCACAAGCGACGAGAATAACCGACAGGAAGATCAGTGCGACTTGTTGGGCTTCCTCTAGAAATTCAGAAAATTTCATCTTCAAAATCAAAACTATCTTCAAATTTTTAAAACGGGAAGCAATATTGATGAGTCTGTCAATTTAAAAAAAATCAAAATCAAGCCTGTTACCGGTTCCAGGTTCCAATTTGTTCGTCTTAATGGCCACAATTCCGATGACGGACAAAAACATCCCAATGACGCAAGAGAACTGTTGGCCAAAATCAAATACCAAATTTTATCTGAAATTTCAAAAAGCGAATACCAGAAAAAGTATCAAACGGCACCTAAAACTTACAATATTCAAACCGACCATGAACATCAACCAGCCTTTATTGGTTCCACAGCAGCACACTTGACCCTCTTCCGCCATTTTGTAGAAGCTTCAAAATTCAACCTTTGTTCAAATTGGAAAATAAGAGATTTTTGCAAAACAAGGTAAAGTGTCATTGGATTGCAATTGTGTAAAGTTCTGACTCCAACAACTGCTCAACTCTGAATTTTCATGAGAAGTGGAATATTTATCAACGGAAATGGCAAAATATTTCGCCAGAAGAAGATGATTAAGCGGATGTACTCCTAACCTTCGATAACCGAGTTGAGTTCGCTTAGCTAAGGTTTTAAACAGTTTCAAAGAAAATCCGAAATGCCATATCTTCGAATTGATTTTAGTAGGTTGAGTGCATCAACAAAAACAAAACTTTGTGGAGCGTAAGAAATCATAGCTAAAAATAATCAACAGCGATCGCGCATGCGCAAGAAGAGCGCCATCTCTACATGAACTTGAAGAAGCTTGTGTGTCCAATTTCCTCTCTCAACTCCATCATTCTACGGTGTACCAATACGAGAACGAAAACGGTGAGCGCGACATTAACGACATCTACCGCAATTTCAACCTTGACGTTGGTTGCGCCGGAGCTAGAATCAGAGCGCATTTCATCCATGTCGACGAGGATGGCTATGATTTGGATCACTAAAACCACGATTGTCCAGTTTCTGAAGGCGAGGTGAAGTTTAGGCTTTTTCTGTGAAAATTTCGAGCCACAAGAATCTCAGTTAGGTTTATTAACGCTTATCGGTTGTTACTGCGCAGTTACGTATTTTGATAAGATTTACCTTCAGTTCGGCAATTATTGGCAGTAAGTTGACTAAAATAGCGATCGAACCAGCGATTAGTGTGAGGCTGTTCTGGATCAAGTCGTCTTTCAGTTCTTTTTCTGAAAAGTTTTTGCTAAGAATTTTTAAACTCATTGGGTTTAATGTGGCTTCAAATCGCAATAATTTTTCAAGAACGCTTACGCTCCCCAGGCTTCAGAGTGCTCACGTCAACTTTATTGTCGGCTACGATTCTGATAACGGCCATAACTATGTCTGCAGCGCACGCCATCTGGTGGCGAAAATCGGTTATATATGTTTTAGTTTCATTTTGGAAATGTCCCTGTCAAAAATTAAATGCTCGTCAACTTACCGTATCTAAAGCAATCATGAAAAATAACCAGCCGCGATTCGTCCCGCAACAACACACCTGATTTCGGTCGGCCATTTTGAAAAAAAATCACAGGCAAAAAGTAACCTCGTTTTTTATGCTAGCATCTGACTTCTACAGCTCAACTGCCATAACTTCATTGCAGCTAATTTTTATCGGAGAAGACGACGAAGTTTTTTTAGGCCAATTACAAAAACGGATGTAGTTGCTCATATTGAACATAACAAAGATAAAAGCCGAGTACCCCAACTTCCGGTTTTATATAATATTCTTAGAAATTGTAGGAATTGACACATTTGAGCTGATTTTAAAAAAGTTGAAATAGAAAATTCATAACTGCTAGCGCCCTCTGTCGTCAATTTCACAACTCATCCAAATCCAGCGGCATTGTGCGTACCCTTGAACCGATTTCATCCTCCATTTCCCGCGTCCTTCTTTGAACCAAAGCAATCGTGAACAAAGTCACCACAATTAGAGAGCCCAGAAACGCCAATACTTTTTTCGTGATTTCATGTTCTAGTTGGAAAAAGCAGAAGTAGGCGACGATAAGGACTTGAAAGGCGAATTCAATGATTTTCCAGTTTCTGTAGACTTGGTGAATCCGAGGGTTTTTCTGTCAGAAAATTCAATGTTCTCATAAATACATCAAAGCTTGAAAACAAAATGGGATTTTAGAAAAAATTGGCTCACATTCACTTCCGCCCTTATCGGCAGCATTTCAACGAGAAAAGCTCTGAAACAGGAAACCAAGATGATCCAAAGGGCGGACAAATAAATTGCCCGACGGTTTGTTTCCAATCCATAGACTTAAAATTGCAGAAACACAAAAAAAGATTTGAAATAAAACACTTATCTGTAATCTGTAAAATTTTGAAATTACCAAGAAGTGAATTTTCTTCATCCCAGTTGATCAAACGATCGAAGAACCAAATTCCGATGCCCACAGCGGCCATTTCAGTGAGGCAAGTCATCTGAAACCACAAAAAATATATGGTTTTTCTGAACCGTCTCCTGAACGTGCTCAAAAAACAAATCTATCAGTTTACAATGTTCAATGTGACAATCAAAAGAAGCCAACACTTGTTGGACCCCAGGCAGCAAACTTTTTTTTCTGTCATTTCGAAAGACTTTTTCAGGTAACTGCGAAGTTATCAACTTATGTTTTAGGACTTTTATGGAACTGCAGCAGTATTTTGAGGAACAACTTTTAATGATACTTTGTTGAAACCAAGCCATTAAAAACAGCATTAGAATTCAGCGTATTTTCGATGTAATCGCGAAAACCGGATATGCGATCATTGACATGATTCACGATTTTAAAGGCTGAATGTTTATGTGTTTTGCATCGTCTTTTCGTCAATGTGTTATGACTAATGAAAATTATATCAGAAATTAACCGGAAGTTCTTATATGGATGATTATGATTGACACCGTCTTTGAAAGCCGAGACACAACAAGACGTTAAAAGTTCAGAAAAATTCCGTTAGAGGGCGAACAGTTAAAAAGTATTAATAAGAAATTACAGGTTGGAGCATTGACAACGCAAGCGAATAGGTTAACATTACTTTGAAGGCACTTATCACAGCTCGCATGCGCGCCATCTCTACACAAACCTGAGGAAGCTCGTCCGGCCAATTTCTCCCTGCAACTCTTTCATCCTGCAATTTACAAGGAAAAGTGCGAAGATGGTGATCGCAACTGATAGGATTTCGTCTTCACAGGTATTTTGCCACACAGTTCCAGTGTTTTGAGCCGGAGTTGCTATTCCACTGATGCAGCTGACCAACCCCATGATTTCGAAGATCAAAAAGACGATAGTCCAGTTTCTATAGGCGAGGAGAAGTTTCGGCTTCTTCTATAAAATATATCAAAATCAAATCTTACTCACTTCTTAACTGCGCAATAACGATATAAGAACGGTATAGTTACTCAATTCGTAACTGCGCAGTAACGAATTTTTTGAAAAAGTACCTTGATTTCGGCAAAAATTGGGAGCATGTTGATCCCGATTTCTATTACGCAGCCGATTACAAAGAACCAACAGAATATGAATGCCAACGTTGTTGCAGCCTCTGAAAATTTGAAATTAATGGTTAATCCAAAAGAATTTTAGACAAAGACGTAGAGATAAATAATTTTTTAGTATTACGATCGTCACGTTCCAGTTTGTCCCACTCATCGGTCAGATCGTTGAAGGTTTTGATTCCGTAAGCCGCTGCGACAATTCCGATGACAGAATTCAGCTATGTTGACAAACGAAATCATGTAATATGTTCCAGTAGTCTGTCGAAAAACGAGAGTTTAATAGGGTTTTATCTCACAATATTCATGGCGGCCAGAAACATCAACCAGCTCCGATTCGATCCGCAGCAACAAAGTTGATAATCTTCAGCCATTTTCGAAATATTTTTTTTTCGACGAGACGTAATCTTTTTGAACGATTACTTACTATAAACGTCAAGTCTTCGGCAACACCGCAATTTTATCGAAACTTGACGGCTCGCGATACGTATCATGGAGTTGAGGCCTGTTTCTGATTCGGCATTTGACCCAATGACACTTGAACTGATGTACGCGAAATCCGGAAATTCCGGAGAAGTGGCAATATAGCTAAAATTACCGACAACCAGGAAAATACCACGGAATTTCAACGGAATTGTGCATTCTGTGGTGAGGAAAGTAAAATGTTGGACGCTGACGTAAATAGTGACGATAATAGGAAAATTTCTAACACTTTTAAGCACACAAACACAAATATATATTCATCCTTTCTAATGTTTTTATTGGATTTTTTAATTGGTTTTATAAAAGTACTTTAACAAAACGATCCCGCCAAGTACCAGAGGATTTCGATGTTTTTGAATTATCTAATTTTGCGCAAAGGAAATCGCATGGGAAATCATAGCGCGAAAATGCTCATGGCGCACGCATGCGCAGAAAAGCGCCATCTCTATTACATACAATCAAAGTAACTCCTGTACCCAATCTCCTCCCTCAACTCCTGCATCCTTCGATGTACCAGCACGAGAATGAAAACGGTAAGCACGGCGTTAACGACATAAGCCGAAATTTGGATTTCGATGTCGATTGCGCCTGCGCTAAACTCCTCCGATCGCGTTTCTGCAATGTTGACGAGCATGGCGATGAATTGGATCACCAAAATCACAATTGTCCAGTTTCTGAAGGCGAGATGAAGCTTAGGCTTTCCCTGTGCGTAAGTCACGAGAATGTTCACTCAGTCAGATTAATTAATGCTTACAATTGTTACTGCGCAGTTACTTATTTTGACCAGATTCACCTTCACTTCAGCAATGATTGGCAGTAAGTTGACTAAAATAGCGATGGCGCCAATGGTCAACGAGAAACAGTTTTTGATGAGGTCGTCTGTGCGTTCTCGCTCTGAAAGATTTTCAAGATTTTTTTAAAGCCATACCATATTTCTTCAAAATTCAAATAATTCTGAATGCCTGAAGTTCCTTCAAGCTTAAGAGGTTTTCGATCACCTTCGCTGTAAACCACGATTCCGAGAACAGCCATACACAAGACTGCTGCGCGCGCCACCTGGTGCCAAAAATCAGTTTTGTTCCAAGTAGTTATTTTCAAGCATGACATGTATGAGGAAAAAGCAGCATATATATGTCAACTCACCATATCCACAGCAATCATGAAGAATAACCAGCCGCGGTTCGTCCCGCAACAACACACCTGGTCTTGGTCGGCCATTTTGAAAAATATTAAGAAAACGTTTTGAATCCTCCTGCATTTGTCAACTGTAGCGTAAGTTTGAATCAAAGGAAATGGCAAAATTTCACGACCGGGGGGGGGGCAATTAATCACAAAAAAGAATCATACATTATTTATGTGCTCGCTGGTTCTTGTTAAAAACGATATCACCGAGTACCTCCATTTCCGGTTTAATTGACACATTCTAGCTGATTTTCTAAACTAATCCCAGACCCCAACGCTAACGCAATCAAACAATCGCCACTGTGGCACCCTCTGCCGTCAGTTCTACGCCTCATCCAAGTTCCGCGTTGTGTAAATCCGAGATTATACAAAGACAAATTTTCGTGGTCAAGAGTTCGTCTTTTCAAACTCGATGAATCCACCGATCTTCATCCTCCAGCTCACGAATCCTCAGCATAACAAACACGATCGCAAAAACAGTTTAAAAAAAGGGCTGACGCTTGTCTGGACGCCAAGAATATAAGTCGCTACCGATGTCGAGTCCTCGTGGAAGCACAAGAAAACAGCCTGCAAATTGCATGTTTTTCCCTTGAGGAATTTTCAAACAATTCAATGATTTTCGCCAAAGGTTTAATGACAGGTTAGAAAGTCGTAAGCCTTGGGTAAGCTTATGCACAATTTCGTAAAGGTGTTTTCAAACTTTGAATTCACACTCAATCAAGCTAATTTTAAGACCAATAGCTACAATTGTAATTGGCAAACATTATTGAATTGTGTATTTTATAATGGTGTATATAATTTGGTTTTTGCAGATTTTGATTCTTGATTTTATCGAGATTGTCCCAGGCAGCAAAAATTGGTAGACTCTCATATATATCGCAGCGACCCGCTGTTGACGACTCTCTGATTTGTAGCTC
>JAQGBJ010003984.1:0-11252 GCA_034698345.1 Sphaeridia pumilis | reverse complement strand
AAACAGCCGTTAACAACATAACAAGTAACTTGTTCTGACAGTCGAATTTATTTTCTCCAGTAGAATAGATACTTCGCTTTGCTTCTCATGTTTGTTTTGTATAAGATTCCATCTAACGTCTGCTCTTCTTTTATTCCAAGAAATACACACATTCTTGCTCTGCTAAACAAGACGTGGACATGTGACAAGATTGTTCTTTTTCAAACGAACCGCATACGCTTCCTGGAGGCGAAAACATCCAAAAGCGGTGAGAAAGACGATACCGCAACAGACTGGATGGATTCAGAAAAACAGCTCCTGCAAAGGAACATTTCTAATGGCAACATGGTTCATCAGGTACAAAACCCGTGGTTTCCAAATCTTGGAAGGAAATCTCGAATAAAATTGTACCACTTCAGATATTATGCCTTGCGAGACAGATTTCTCCTTCCAGATTTCTGTCTTTATTATTTCTCAGCTACATATTGCGGAAATATTACATAAGTAAAGAAAAAAATGGCCTCAAAAATCAACTGAACGCAAAGGTCAGTTGGACACATTGACCCGCCGTTATAGAACAGTCCTAGCCACTTTAGTGAGAGAAACCAAGTCACTTTCGGAAATAATGAAAATCAATTTCTTCTTCACAATCAGCGTTTCTTTTATGGCTGTCGTGTGAGAACCAAGCGGCAAAAATTACCTCCAAGTGGAAGCAATCGCTTTGCGCCATTCAAGCTTAAATTGTCGTTTCATTCATAAATAGAAATGGGTCCAATTGCTATTCTTCTTCAACCTCTCTGGAGCCCACCTTTTTTCTTGCCATTTTATCGTCTTACAATTTTCGCCAGTCTCTCGGTTTCTATTTTTAACCAACTCATTTCCCATTTTTGTATACCTTCTTGGTTGGTCATTGGCAGAATCTTCCTTCAATTTTGTAATTCAAACTATATATATCACCATTTGCCGTACAGACAGACTGCTTCTAGGATGGTATCCCACAGCAACGTTTTTATGGAACCTTTCTTCTCGGTTGAAAAATATTACTTCACCTTCATGCCGCCCTAACCGCACTTGGCGTATTCAATCTTGCTTTGTACTGCTAAAAGCTTGGTCTTTTTCAACCGGCGGCGCTCCTTTCTATTCCACTTTACGTTTCAGCCGGGCATTAGTACTACACTGGAAAATACGAAAAGAAGGAATATCCAAGGAAGCAGGAAAAGCAAGCAGTGGATTGTATATAAAAGCTCTTCTGGTACGCGGTCTAGGATAAACCTTTTTGATATCAAGTAGCTTTACAATAGTAGAGAACGGGGAGCCGTCCAACCTTGAGTACTAGCACAACTTTCGAGTTTTCTCGTGCTGCTGTAGTATAAACCGAACGGGACTTTTCGGAGGCGGGCCGACGAATCTACCATTATATAGGAACCAACGTGCTTTGCTTTCTTCCCTTATTCTCACTCTCACAATAAGCGAGGCAACCGAGAACCTCGTGTCACTGTCTTTCTTAAACCGTGGTTTCGGCAACTACACCAAAATTCGGCTCCTGCCCCTGCTGCACCAGTAGCAGCGTCTTTTTGCGTACCAACTAAAACAACGTGTATCATCATCTATCGTACATTTATATACAAGTAAATATTTTTATTGTGCGGGCGGCAAAAAAAATTGGCCAACGACCAAACTGTAATAGAATCACAAGATCTTTTCAAGCAGAGACAAAAAATATTGTCAGTAGCATCCTCGCCTTTGACCTGTGTTGAACATTTTCTACCTTCAGGAAAACACTTTTGAGCTAATCGATCTACACTCCAATGTCGAAAGGTTTCCCGGAAGTCAATTTGTTGAATCGCGGTTTTTGAAAGAAAAACATTGAATTACCACCAGTTAATCACTGCAATTTCCTCAAGTCATCCTCATTAACGTGTTTTTCCCCATCCGAGACGGTTCCTCTCTTTACGGTGTTTCAAGTCGGGGATATCAAGCCGGCAACCAGGAGGTCTACCTGTAGGCTTTGGCTAATAACAACAAAGAAGAAACGTTCGGCAAGGAGCTGGAAGACAGAAAAGGAGCCGCTTTGCCCACATCGTCGCTGAACACCTGGCCGGAGACCACTGAATATTACATTGAGGTAGGTTCCTTCCGGTTGAATTATAGTAATTAAGGTATGCCCTTTTCATTTTCGTCTTTTCTGTGAGGACGTAAACAAGGGCCGTTTAAGAGGCTTAAATGCTAAATATTTTGCCTGAAAACCCGAATTATATTGCCATAATAGCAGACGGCGGCAGTTTGTTTAGCAAGAGACTTTTCAAAGGCTTCGCATTCAAAGATCAAATTCGCATGGGAAACTTAACATCTGCTGGAAGAACAAATACTTTTGTTATTGTTTTGTCTCTCAGTCAACAAGCAAAACAAATTATTTGATTCCGCATTCTGAATCTGAATCTTGAGTACACTATAGGAGGCTATCAAAATACAATTGAAGTTTTGCAAATACCTCAAGGCAACGTTCCAAAGAACCTTTTGAACATCATGTCACGAAAAGCACGTCCGTTTCCATGACAACATCGAGAAGAGCTTCAGTCTCTTCTTGGAAAAAGCCACTTACAATAAGTGCATGCTGGCTGACTGAGTGCTTGTTATTCAAGCACATGTTGAAATTGTGCCCTGTAGTTGTTTGTAAACAAACAGACGTAAAAGCATACTGCAAAGTACAGGCAAAAATGACTTTGTCGTGACTCCAAAATGTGTTTCCAAAAATAGCAAGTTTTCTGTCAAATGTCGGTTTTGCTTTAAATTACAAGAAATTGAATTTTATACTTTGCCTAATCTGCTGATACAGCTGCTGATTCACGCCATTTTACAACTGGCAATTTTGCGAATTTTCATTCAAGCCTCGTTCATCTTATTATACCACCCACCTCTTTCTCCAGGTTTTACACACGCTTAATTATTCATTCATGGCAATCACAAACTTACTACGTCCGACCTGCTATTTATAGACGTGCGAAAAGTTAGCCAAAATTCGCCTTGTTGTTGGTACCTGAAACAAAATTCCAGAGACGTATACATGAATACTAATGAGGAGAGGGGAAAATATACAACAGGCTTTGCCCAGGTAGCTGTAAATGTCCATATTTCGCACACCCGCGCCTCGCATCGTATTATTTACTATAACTTTCACCCGAATTTCTCCAACTTTTAGAATTGACTCTGACCACTTTCCTTTCGTTTTCTACCTGCTCAACCAAAATTCTCAAGAGCTTACCACAACCAGTCCTCCAACTTGTGTCTGTCTGCGTGGGCTAAAAATACAAATTTTCGCCATCTGAACGTTGTACAAGCTCGTGAATGTGTTCAGGAAACGGCGTCAAAGTTTGATGGGAATCAAAAGTTTTTGTACCCAAAAAAGAGATTTGCGTGCCGATCTGAGTCAAACTTTCGCTATCAGTTTTCTTGAAAAAACTTTTTCCACGTATTATAATTGAATGAGATAGAAATACTATTGAAAGATCAAATTGCGGCGATAACGCAAGGATCGACTGTATAAAAAACGTCTGTTGATGTTGCCAAGCAGGAGTAAGCCCGTTTATTCATTTGGTGAATTTTTTGCAAACTTTGCACATGAACTTGAGAGCTTCATAAATTTTCTACTCTTTGGGTGTGGTCATTACCAAGAGTGTGAACTTGATAAAAGATTGCTGGAGTAAAAAGTACCACCGAATTTCGCCAGAGTCTAATTGAAGGCTAAGGCTAGAAACACCTTTGATGCTAATGCCAAGGACAGCAGTCTCCTAGCAGTTTTCCAGGTGCAAAAGTCGAGAAATTTTGTTTGATCAAAGAACTAGACGAGCATGTAATTTGCAGTCAGTGCTGGTCTATCATTACGATTGCTACGGGAAGAAATGGGTTTATTACTGCTTGCTTTTGATAGAATAATAGACCGTGGAAATCTAACAGCGTGGCAATTAGCAAACACATTAATATTTATTAGTGCAGTAGCGATGTCATCCAAATGATTATTCGCTTGTGTTACTTTATCATGTTTGCAAATTTTATGTAGGCTTTCACACCCTCTCTTAGGCACAACTTGGCTAGAGGTTTCTTGCTGTGCCAAAATTTTGGGCGGGTCAGTTTGTCTACTGTTAGCCTATCCTCCGCCGCATTCTCAACGTCAAAACTTTTAAAATAGCCGAAATTGCACTAACGGGTAACAACTTCCCCTAGGGAATTCATGAAAAACTCCTTTTTAGTCTCCTTTTATTTCCCGAAGGAAAAAGGACGCGAATAAACCAAAGTCAACCAGTGAGCAAAGTCTACGTCAACTGTCTAGTATTAAATTCTGTGCTCTTCTATCAAAAAACCTTATGACAGCATTGCTTATTGTTACTGCAATGTTGCTCGATGGTCGCTAAGCTGCTGTGTAGAATATGGCGACTTGCCATTTTTGAAAGTTCTTTTCCCCCTACTGTTTGAATTTTTGTTATTTAGCAAAAGCTTCCCTCCCAGTTTTATTGTACGTCCAAACGACAGAATATACAGCGCTTAAGCATATATTGTTTCGACGTTATTTCCACCCGGAAGATTTACGACAAAAGTTATGATGCGTAGTCACGTTACTAGCTTCCGTTGAAATTATATTTGGAGAAGCCTGCCAAATTGACAAACTGTCCGTTACCCGGGTAACAGACAGTATTAAATTTTTACAACGGACGGTAGCAACTTTAAGCGGTTTCTCCAGCTTGTTTTTCTCATATTAAACTGTCAAGCCTTTCAGTTTTTCAAGGCCGCCGAAAGCTATTGTGATTCCATAGAAATTGTTATTCAAGCGTTTGAGCAGGAACAGGAACAGGTGCTTTTGACTTGAGTAAACAAAATTTTGCAACTTTTCATCACCTTCATCAGGATAATAATGCCTCGCCCAATGTTTACCTTACTCCAAGTGCTCATAATAGTGTTCATATATCCCTGCTTGCTTTTTAAAGACATATTGAAAGTACTCGAACTAAAGCTTCACATTATACGCCCAAAGTCCTACAACGTCCTTGAACACTGGAGAAAGCCAAAATCCCATCATTATATTCCGCTCCACTCGAGTCCCTAGCAACATATATATGCGCATTAGTTTTTGATGGTAGCGCGGCGCAAATATACTTGAGAATGTGACGAAGGGCCATTACAAAATTGCATTTGCCGTGATAAATATACCACCTACCTCACTCAGAAATATATGGTATTGCTGACTGGTAAGAGGAAAAACAAATAATAAATTGCAACCTATCAAATCAAGGGTCTTTTGCTATTAGCGATCGGCAGATCTTTGGGGAAAACATTAGAACGTGACTGTGCATCAGGTAGGCAAAAAATAATGGGCGGTAGCTAAAAGTGGTTACTTGTAGAAGTTCTAGCGAATTTTCCCATTTCGTTCGCCATCCATCCATGTCTTGCGTAACTATCACGAATTTGTTAAGGTCAGCAATGATAAGGTCCAGAGGGCGAAAAAGTCCTTTGGTTAGAATTAGGTGGAGAATTTTTTAAAATGATCAATTTCAAAATAATTTTAACTGTTTCCTGAGGGTACAAGGCAGATTGATTCTAAAAAGTTTATATGATACAACTTTCTAGTAGCAAAATCACATTCGATTCCGCGTACCTTTTTCGACCTTCAGATCAAACATCTGCCAACATTGGAGCCTGTAGGCAGAATCTAAATCGAATTGACACAAGCGTAGATTTTGGAATTCTAGCGGTTTTCCATTAGGGCCAAATTTTTATACCCAATAAGAAGCTGGAATTTTATATACTGGCAGTCGGTTAGACGGGCGAGGAAGTCGGGACTGATTCGACAATAGTGACAAACGGTGACAAGATGTACACTTGGAAATTGATGGATTCAGACAGCCTTCAAGCTTGAGTTGTTCCCATATAGAGGATTTGACTAGAATCCGCTTAGAGCGCTAGAGCACTACAAGAGCCATACAATTTCAATCAGCATTGAACTATATACATTTTACTGTGAGCATAGATTTTTGATAAACTCAGAAAAAATCTATGACTGTCTGTCAGCAATATTCCCGTGTGTCAAAATATTCAGATTGACAGCAGGAGCCAATCTGGTCGCCAATATATTTGCGCCTAAAAATAGGCCAGCTGACTGATTTCCATTGTGTTTCTGATGTTATCCGAATTTTGTTGATGTATTCACACGCGTGTTTTTTCCAATTTGCCAAAAACCTCGTCTTCCTTTCTTACCACCATGCATATTGCTTCCTCTTTCTGATTCTGTGGTAAGCGTGTTGTGAGAAGCCCGTGTAGTACTGAATTTTGTTCCATAAAAAAGCTCCAGTTACATGGCGTGTGTCCCACACTTGATTTGGCTCCAACCTTCAAAAAAAGAAAATCAATCCAGCCGCCACATACATGTCCTTTGTTGCATGCATGCGTGCAATCGGCAAAATCTGTTAATGGACCTGGAAACGTTTTCCGTGTTCTCACTTTGAACATAACCTTGGACTATTTAGTCGATATTTTGTATTTCCTGGAGGCCTCAGTCAGTGGCCATGACTGTGACATTCAAAATACGCGAGAGCTGTCAAAGCCTTGACTTTATTCCCTTGTTGTTCCCTTTTCCAATATGTTTTGTTCGAATAAGCCAGTGTGTGAATCTGAGCCGATTCAACATTCTTGCAAGCTTTTAGCTTGTAAGCACCTTAACAGCTTTTTTATTAACCTGGGACCTAACGTTCATGTTAGAAAGCTGGGGCTAAAAGCTAAAGAGCAATTTTATTTCCCGAATTGTGTACAATGCGGGAACAAACACTAAATTTCCTGTCACTTGTCACAAGGTCTACGTGGACCAGACGGCACCTCAGGCATGGGCTGGTCTATAAATTACAATACGTCGGCTGTGGCGATTCTAACAAACAACCTATTTCGAAAAAGTGGCTTCCCCACCATAGCAATAGAAACGTCATGTTCCATACACATGTATTCTGTAGAATGCAGCTTCGGTGGTACCAAAATGTAAACACCAAAAACAGGAACCACAATTACAGAAATTTCTTGCTCCATGCTTTAGGATTAGCAAGAACTGCAATACATATTGGTTGGCGCTGCTGCTGCTCCTGCTCAAATTGCTATTTCAACAATCAAGCTGTGGAAATATATAGTCCCTCCCTTTTAATTGGCCCAGGGACCGTCCACGAATTCCGCCATAAGCTTTTCCGCCATTTGTCCAATTTACCACGTAACCGTAATGACTATTGAAAGCGTTCTGGAATTCCAAGCAAGAGTCGAAGTGGATCCAGCTGTCAAATGATTATTTCACCAGTCGCAAGCAGTAAGTAGCAAGAAGCCAGAAAAGCACATTATCATTTGCGCTGTTACTGGCTAATCCACATCTGCTAGAAAACATGAAAGCTTAACGCTGGAATCCAGAGACTCTTGGTGAAAAGCACTTGGTCGGTGGTGTCAACCGTAGAGGACGTTTCAAAAATTCAGCGTATACTCGGATCAAACCATGTTACGTTTGCTGCCATAAAGTTGTACTTCCGCTGACAGCGCCCTCTTCAAAACCGTAAACCGTCAACCCCGTCGAATACAACGTATCTAAAGGTCAAAATACGCGTAGAAGCATTCACAAAAAAATATATAACAAAAAAGAAGCACCATTATTTGAGCATCCTCTTTGGCATATACACACTGTTTGGCAAAATTTTCTATCTCTGAAACACATTCCGAGGCTCTTAGTTTTTATGAAGCCCGTATACTTTTTTTCCACTTCCGTTCACCACAGTAGCTGCACTCACTTGAACATGGCAGTAGCACAATTTTTACTACTGCCATAAGTTCATGGCCAGAAGGCTATTGTTCCTCGAGGACCTTATGTTTTTGCTAACGCCATATCGTCCAGCGTTAGAGGAATGAATTTGCCATTTTTCGCAACGCCCATCATAAACCGTTCATATAATTTCTTTGCAAAAAAATCGTCCAAGTTTTGTATGGACTAACATAGTTTAGTAGATCTACGTAGACCCAGGTCCGGGAGTTGGGCAAGGAGCAAGAAGAACCACATAGGAAAAATACTTGTTGGGCTTCTTACGCATTGGCGTAGCTCACGTCTGCTTTCACTTTTGCCTCCAAAGTAGGCTACTCAATATTTTCAAGTACGACCACGACCAAACCAAAGCTTTTTCACTACATTCCATTTCTTCTTTCTTCCCTTGCCCCTGAATGAAGATCAAGGCCAATAGTACTACTGGGACCGCAGCAAGTTTTGGAACAAGGAAAGAAAGCAACAGTCTCTCCGTTTCCCATACCAACTATGCCGACATATATGTATAAAGCGATTGTTAACGTATTCAATGGGCGTCGGCTGGATCAAATCTTCTTACAAACAAACCAACAGATTCTCAGACTCAGACACACCAGTTTCTCAACTTCCATTCCATTACGTGCCATCACTTACATTGCATTCCAGCCTCGTGCCTCAACAAAACTTGGGTTGACAGCTACCAGTTAAAGCCTTAGACTGATGCCATTATCAAAAACACACAATTTCTATTACGACTCAAGAAGCAAAGCTCGCAATTTTCAAGAGCTTATATTATCAAGCACATTTTTTCTCGCCTCTGAAACCTTGAAATCTGTTCAAGAACAAATGCCCACACATCAAATTGTACAAATTCCAAGTACGAGCCTTGCACAACTTTCTCTTGCTTATCCTTGTTAAAAATTCAGAAGCACGTTTCTGCAACTGATCCAGCACTCAATTCTTCCTCCGTCTTGAACATCTTTAACTGTAAATGCGGTTTTTGCCAGACGGGGTTTTATATACTTGTTTTGCAAGTAGTAGCAGTAGTAAAACTTGTCTCCCTACTTAAGCCTACCTTGACCACAAAACCACAGAGTGGCCCACAGAAACTTTTGTTTAATCCACACTATACCTGCATATATTTTACACAGTGTGTAGGTTCTACGAAACGTTAGCTAAGGAACAAAAGCAAAACTTGGCCCTAGTCATCTATCACTTTTGCCTATTTGGAAACTAATTCCCGGAGGTAATTCCCTTTTGCAAGTACAACAATGAACTTGACCTGCATTTATACTAGACAGGAGGCGGGTATTGTGGAAACTTGCTATCCTGGCTCTCCTGAAGCAAATGCTGCTAGACTAGACCAGTATATTTTACAGCCGGAAGTTTCGCAACTTTCCCAATTCCATTGTACATTTCTAAATACTTTGGGTATTGTTCCCTACGTTTCTGTACGTCACAGTGACAGGCACCTTTCAGTTGGTTCTAATTGGTATTTTTGCTTCCTTTTCCCAGGACGACAATGCATTCGAAAAATTTCTACACAACCTTGAACCATTGGGCAAGTTGAAAAGACAAAATTCCCTAAAGTGACAATCTCTCTCGCCTCCAAAGTTTCCATGTTACTGTTTCTGTTTACTGTTTTGGCAACTTGCACCGCCTGGTACAGTAAATAAGCTCAATTTACAAAAGACAAAACATGAGAATATTCAACATTGCAAAGGAGCAAAACAACTTGAAAACGAATAGACCAAACGAGAGAAAAAGAAACTGTGTCGTGGGGTGGGACTTTCCAGGACTCGCTCAATGTAAAATTAGATATGCCGTCGGGATCCGCCGCGAAGGCAACCAGAACTTTGGAACGTGTCTGGAATACCCGGAGTTTGTTCTCAAGATATATAACTCTTGCGTTTACTTAAATGTTAAAAAGTTTTGGCGTGTATATTCGTTTGCAAGGAGGAATACATAATGTCGCAAAATTCCTTCACTTTAGTATGCTCAGCATGAACTTGATTGGTCTGACATTTGCAAGATGCCAAAAACATGCCAAAACACATTTACGTGTTTCTCAAGCAGCGAATCAAGTTAATCAAGTTGGAACTTAAAAGAAAATTTTATGTTAATGCACATAAAGCAGGAGTGGGGCAATAAACGTTAGGCAAAAATTAGTCACAACTTAAGACGGACTTTAAGTTTGAGGTCAGTTTTCAAAGTTGGCCAGAGGTTGGAGCTTGTTGTATATAAAATTCTGGGATTTCCGGGAATCCGTCTGACTGATTTTTGTTCTTGTTTGACTTTTGATGACGCAAATCCACCCATGGATTTGATCCAACTGATTAATTGTACAAACTGTACTCAAGGGTGAGAGTTGTTATCAGGCTGAAAGGTCAGGTTCTTGGGCGTCTTCAACTGCAATCAAAGTGTGCGTTTTGATATGTCTCAATGTTGAATTCAAACTTTCGAACCCATATCACCCCGTTACTGTCTCGTTCGCCATGAACTTCAATGTTGCTCTGAGGCACAAATCTATAAATAAACACGCACGAGTATGCTGAAAATACTGCCAATCTGCCGTTTTAAATTGCTCGACCATGAACACGACAGAGAGCGGAGAAAAAGACAAATTCTAGAATTTGTACTCGACAATCTGACGTAGGCAGACACAGCAAAATTCTGCAAGGTTGACAAAGCTTATTTTAGACTATTGCATAATAAAAAGACTTTTACTTCTTATTCCGATTTTGCCACAGCTGATTTACCCTCCTGTCGAACAAAAACTCGCTTAACTTTTGAATGAAACTACAACCAACATCTGTGCACATATTTCGCCAGTTTTAAATTGACAACAGCCAGTTCGTCGCCAAAAGTTCATCGCCGCTCACTAACTTCCCACATTTGCCCTTTTTAACGAATTCGCAAAAGCTCATTATATAGCTTTCGGCGGTAGACCAAAAAGTCTTTTGAGATTTGAGCTTAAGCGTTTTACGTCTACAGCTGCCATTACGCATCTCACGAATGGGCAATTTTGCATTACGGAAAGGTCACATCGTATCGTTAGTGAAGCGCCCACTGGCGGTGGGACGCATTTTGAAAAAATGCCGTTTACAGTGCTTGTGATCATGCCCGAAAGCTGCTGTTCCAGCTGTTAAGGCCAAATAGAACAATACACCAGACTCATCTTCACGTCTCATAAATTCTCCAAGTTTTCGCAAAAATCCTCCAGGGACGTTTTATGGATTCCGCTGGCTTACATGTATATACGAGATGATTTTGTTTACGTATTAAATTATATAGTGTCGCACAATGTTCTTTGTGGTTCTGACGGTGTCTGCAATAATAGGCATCCTAACTTTCGCGCCATTTGGAATTCAAATTCCCACTATCGTACACTAAAGTGCTGACGACGGCACTAATCTGATTTGCCTCTTCGCGTGATGCAATCAGGCGTTACGTAATTTGATGCCTC
>JAQGBJ010003983.1:0-11254 GCA_034698345.1 Sphaeridia pumilis | reverse complement strand
ATCTTGCGTACGAAAATCTTTTCTTCATCATGCATAGTCTGACGGGCGACTTCGTCACGAAACACTTTCTTGACCTTATTCATTTCAGTCTTGAAGTCTTCTGGATCGAAAGAGAGTCCCAGACTCACACAGAGTTCTTCCAGAGCTTCTTGAGTTACTCCATGACTTTCATACCTAAAAATTGAGGTTCATGATTCGTTAACACTTGCAAAGGTAGATACACAGCATACAATTAGCCTATCCTACCAGAAGAATGCCGTTTTCCCATCCACACAGCCGGCGGCTTTAACTTTCTCTATCTCAGCTTCAGGTAGCCTTGACAAGCTCGGATAATTCGCTGCAACCAATGTTGGAATCCACTTTGACTTCACTTTGGATTTTGACTGTTGTTCAAGGATTTCCAGGTAGCGCCTTGCTTCTGTTGTGAGGATTGACAATGTTTCACCTTTGGATTTGGCAAATTCCGGATAAGCACCAGAAAGTGTTCTGGATATAGCATCCAGTACTGCTTGAAGCAAATCGACGTACGATGAAAGGTTGTCTGTTGGCACGAACTTAGATTGCGCAATGGAAAGAGATCTTTGAACAAGTCTTCGGACTTTATGACTGCAAGAAAATGTGCCAACGTTAAAATTAGTTTTCATTCGTCAGAAAGACTTGTTTGTATAACCCTTGTTCACTAACTTTGATTGAGGTAAGACTCCATCTGCGAGAGCGACAGCAGCGGCTCGCATATGATCACCCAAGATTCTGTAGCATAGGTCAAGTTCAGAATCAAAACTGCCAGTATACCTTGGCTTTTTGCTGACCTGAAACCAAAATTACATATTATGGATCATGGAGCATAACTTGATATCCATGAGTTCTATTTGATATGAAATATCTGCTTCAATCGTTTACTTACATCGCTCACAGCATCAAATATAGGTAAAAACAAGTCCGTATCATAATTTGAAACTTTGCCGTTTAAAACAGCAGTCAGTCTTTCAAGACCAGCACCTGTATCAACAACGTGCGATAGTGGCAACCGTTCCAGCTTTGAATTAGCTAGTCTGCAGATAAAAACACATTTACGAAAGTTTCTTGGTTGCCTCAAAGAATTAGCTTGAATTAGAATCCACTTGCCTGTTGTACTGCATAAAGACCAGATTCCACAACTCCACCACCATTCCATTATCTTTGTTCACAAGACTAGGATCAGATGCAACTCCACGGTGGTCGTAATGTATCTCAGTTGAAGGACCACAAGGTCCCACTGGTCCCATACTCCAAAAGTTTTCAGATACGAACGGAAGTATCCGTGAATCTGGTACACTGTTCAAAATCAAAGAAAATATTAAAACTCCAACAGCATTATTCACATCTAATGTCACAAGTCATTCCGGCACTAACCCTATCTTTCTCCAAATCTCTTGTACTTCTTTATCAGCTGGCACTCCTTCACTTCCAGCAAAATAAGTAACGTATAACCTATCTGGATCCAGTCCATACACATTCGTCATCAAATCCCATGCCATTGCACAAGCTTGTTTCTGCAAAGAGCATCAAATTATGTCATTAAATACACATCTAGATTTATCAGAGAAAATATGAAATGTAAAACTTGCCTTGAAGTAATTTGAAAATGACCAGTTTCCTAACATTTCAAAAAATGTGTGATGGTAAGTATCTGTTCCTACAAGTTGAAGATCATTGATTCTCAGGCATTTTTGGCTATTAGTTGCCCTTGGAACTTCCGGTCTGCCATAGCCAAGAATGATATCCTTGAACTGGGGTTACAAAGACAAAAGCATGAGATGAGTTTGATAATTTCAAAGTTAATTTTAGTTAGCAAATGTTCAATAACTTTACCTGATTCATCCCGGCATTTGTAAAGGCCAAACTCGGATCATTTTTCGGAATTATTGAAGACGAAGGCACAAATGTATGTGGGTACTGACTATGTCTTACAAAATATTTTATGAATGTGTCTCGAACTCTGCTTGATGGCCAATGCATTTTGAAAAATTAATGGTACAATCCTCGTGAAAATTAGTTACATTTAGCAACAACAACAATCAGAGAGGAAAACCAAAACACGTGTTTTCTTGCGGTGTCAAGAGTAAAAATTCATATTCCTTGATTATCGCGCGCTTCTACTCGATGGCTGCTCTGAATTTGGAGAACCGTATCTAATTCTCATCACTTTTAGTAAAACTATGAACAAAGTTCCTTTCTTTGATCAAGATTCTGTATCACAAATCCGCCTTCTAAAGTTACATCTATAGGAATATGATAGCTGTCAATCTACTTGTTCGGTTCTGTCTGCTTTATTCCTGTATCAAATAGATCAATTTTTACAAAGAGCATAAATAAGTTCACACCAATCCATATCCCTTCAAAAGATCCTCAAGGACTACCACCAAAACCCATGGCACGACAAGCATAGTATCTCCAGTTATTCGGATTCATCATATTCGCATGGTTGTTCAAGTCAGCCGGTGTCCCAAGTCCATGGTAACCAGCAAATCTACCAGGTCCAGAAGCCAAATGGTTAGGGTTGAGTTGGTTCGCTCGGTTGTCCAATGCCGCTTGGCGCAGCGCTCCAATTGCTGGAAAAGACAACAAACACTGTACTTCAAACTTCATGCCAATTAACAATCTATAACATGTACAAATTCCACTTACGATCGCTTAGAACAGCCTGAACACCTGCTCCTCCGCTAGTAGCGAACGTCAAAACCTTGGCACCTACGTAGGGAACGGCGTACCCTACAGTTGCATCAAAGATTACTTGATCTCCAAGTTTACGCACGTTCTGCCAAGTATCCATGCCATTGATGAAGTCCCGACCAATTCCAACATATCCCACTGGAAGTCCAGTCAAGTAGCTTATGGCTCCATCAACCGCTGCAGCTCCAGCAATTCCACCGGCAAGAGCACCTTCCGGCCCGAGGAAATAAAACCCGCCAGTGCCACCTACAGCAGCACCTGAATACAAAAAGCAGCAAATATTAGCTGATTCATGATACATATCAATTTAATGTATAATTATATGTGTGAAATTTTCATTTACCTGCAGTACGAGCAACGCCTTGAACTTGTTCATTCTTCAATGCTTCTTGAAGTTCGCGTGCCTTGGACTGGACAACTTCACTCTTGATAACGTGGTTCAAACCAGAAACTGTTGCATCATAACTGTACGTTAATCCATTCCAGGTTTGATACGCAGCATCCGTCACGTAGCTATACCAACTCATTTTGAAAATTTTCTTGACTAGATTTACTATTAAATGGTTCAACGAGTGTTTGTCCGATAGATTTGTAGCAAACTTGGAATTAATTACATTTTTCACTTTAATTTGTAAACGTTTAGTTAACGATCCGAATCTACGGCAATGTCAACAACAACAACAAACTCCATCCTCGTACAAATACAAAGGGAAAGCGAGAACCACACGAATCGTTCGCTCAAGGAGAAAATTTTCCTAACATTCGTTGCAACTCCCGCTCGCTCCAAGGATATCTACACGCAAACCCAACCCCATTCTCCGGCACAACTGAAAAAGCTATAATGAGTGAAAGCATTTGGACGACGGATTGCGGATTTCAACTTAGTTAGATCAAAGGCTTTTGGATACCGTTTGAAGTACTACTAGTGTAACTACTACTGCGTCTTCTTTAATTTAGCTTTTATACCTTAGGAAGGCCTGCAGTTATAAATTCTTCAATACTACACTCGTCCGACCCACGAAGTATCTTGAAGTACCCACCGTCACCCCAAGTGGCATTCCAAGAATTGGCAACAAGCCAGTATGGAGTTCCTTCCTCGACGCCCCAACCCAAGATTTTTATGGCATGTCCTCCATACAAGTCTCCAGTAACATGATGGTAAACACCTGGATAAAAAATTCCCGCCTTTAATTCAGCCTCTTCGGAAGTAGTGCCTTTAGCTCCCAATCTTCGAAACAAAATTGAAACCGAAACTCGCCTGTCCTGTACAAAATGAAGTCCTCATACACAAGCATGGCACCAACAACAGGCCCATTTTCCATTATTTCCAACTGCATCTGTTCAGTACTTGTGGGGACCATGTATGCTCTGCGTGCGAAGTGCAGATCTTCGGTGTAAGTCTTGTCGTAGCTGTCTTCGCAAGTCTTACGGCACTTCGGGGTCGAGACGTTCTGGGCGGTAGGTGGGATTTCGTATGGGGAGCAGCCCTAGAACATGAAATTTTCGGAGTTAGTTGATATTCTCGCACTTTTTGTATGTATCTTATACCCACCTCTTCAGACCCAAAAGGGCCTCCGGATACCACTCCGTTCGTGACCAAGTAATTCCAAGCCTCTGCTGGGTTCCCTCCACCACATCCTGAGCCACAAGTCCAGCAACAAGACAGTATGTCTTGGGTAGAGAATCGGAAGTGTTCGCCGTTGGTTCCAATACACCAACGGTCAGTCATGGCAGCGGCGACGGAAATAGCCTGTATAATCAATTACATCATCAGCTCTGTTTTTTCTAGAAGTCAAATATGAAATATACCAAGTTCTGAGAATTCTCTATGACATTTTTGAACTCACCCAACAAGATCCACACGCTCCCTGGTCCCGAATTTCCTTCAAACTTGGACATTCTGGCCAATTCGTCCTTGAGTCGAATTCATCCGGGATTTTAAGGCCTTTGAGGCTGTGGCGACGTTCTGGAAGTCTTCTCCGGCTTTTCCGACTGGGCAACACAGTACCGCAGAGCTTTTTCAGAATCCTCGGGTCGGTTTCAGGAGGGAAGTTTCGTCCAGCCTGTATTCAAGAACCAATACACATTATAGAATTGATTTACTTTTCGAGATTTAGGAAATAGGAACTACTCAATGTAAACTTACCGTCCAACTCGCCCCAACTCCATTGATGAAATTGATCATGTCGTCCGACAATGGCTTGTCAACTATATCGTTTGGAGCTTGAATTGGAAATTTCGCGGCAAGACCGACGGCTACTAAGGAAGTTAACAAAATTAATAGTTTTGAAGGCTCCATTTTGGATGGTATTGGTTTCAAATATGAAATTCTACTTGTGATGAAGCAGCTAAAAGTGAAGCTTTATACGGTTGGGCTTTTGAAGTTAATGTCATAGACGCTTTTTTTATATGCAAGATGAAAGGTCAGTTCAGAGTTGGGATTCTTGTGAATTGGAGGTTGTTCCGGCCAGATTAGATAATCAAAGCAAAGGAATTCGTGAGAAGTCTTACATGTTAAGGCGATTGCAATCTTTGGCGGTGAATAGTAGCAAATAAATAGTTTGCTAAATCAAAGCAAATGTTGTATTACTGGGTCTGTCGGAATCTGTAATGGTTTAAACTTAAAAAGCGATAGCGTCAATGTTGATTGATATGTTTTGATGATAACATGTGATGAAACGTTGCGTGGAATGAGCATGCGCAAGCAACGCAGAAATGATAATGCGGTCGCCGTGCCGTAATTTGGGTTTCCAGTTGTTGCTGCGTAACACATTATCCGTTTTTAAGTTTCCGGTCACGTTGCCTTATTCGACACGGCTCATTGACTATTGAGAGACTAAATTGACTGTCAGCGAGTGTGAAGAAACAAAACAAAGATATGTAATTTTTGTTTCTCGCACACAGATCCTCTTTTTTGGTCCTTGCTAACTACCACAAGTCAGATCCTCCAAACATATTTTTAGCATCCTTAATGGCTTTCTCAATCTTTACATGGAACTACGTGATTCAGGGGTGAAAAACAAGCTCTCAGGGATATTTCAATCCAACAGATTCTTCCTGGATGCATCTCTGCGTGGTCGCATTTTGACAACTAGTCTCTGATTAAGGCTGCGACAATTTTTCGGGTTCAGCATGGACTGGAACAACCGTTGGTTCCAATGCAGGATTTGCAGCTCCTGCATCCGAAGTCCAAGAGCCTTTTTGGACCATAAGAAGAGCCAGTGCCGAAATGACGGTTCAGGCTCAAGAGCTACGTGAGTAATTTAAGAAGCTGTAAAAGTTTCCAAGGTCAAGTTTTACCTAAATCATTTCTTGTTGATTCAAATAGGCCTACTCAGAAGCCGGGATCAAAAAGCGTCGAGGAAATGACCAGCCGAACGAAAAACGGAACATGGGAGTGCAACTTTTGTAGCTATGCCACAAAGGAAAAAGGTCGTATAAGATTTCATCTGCGCACTCACACAGGCGAAAAACCCTTCAAGTGCCAACATTGTGACTATTCATTTGCGCAGAAAGGTGGACTGACGAGACATATAGTTCGTGCTCACACAGGTGAAAAGCCCTACAAATGCGGATCGTGCGATTACACTGCAAGTACTAAGGACCTTCTTTATTATCATCGTCGGGCAAGGCATACCGCGGACAAAGACAAGCCTTTCCAGTGCTCAATTTGCGATTGGGCTACAGTTCTTGGCTGGCAGTTCGAAGAACACGTGAACGCTCACAATGGCATTAAGCCGTACAAATGCCAACTTTGTGACTACGCAACCCCGTACCGTGGCTCTTTGAGAGACCATTTTCGTGTCCATACTGGCGAAAAACGGTACAAATGTGAACTATGCGACTACGCTGCTATAAATAGAACAGTTTTGAAGGATCACGTTCGTATTCATACCAACACGAAGCCTTTCAAATGCTCGTACTGCAGTTATTCATCGACTCAACGTTCGAACTTGAACACACATCTTAAAGTTCATCCTCAGCTTGGAAATGAGGAATTATTCCAGTGCCGATTTTGTGAATATACTAGTAACCGGAAATATAACGTCAAAAAACATTCCATTATCCACACTCAGGAAGATCCTTTCAAGTGTCAGCAATGTGACTATGCCGCTAGGTGTGCTGCTACTCTGAAAAAGCATGCCCGAATTCATACCGGCGAAAGACCATATAAATGCAAAGAGTGTGATGTCGCTTTCAAGCAACTGACTCAGTTAAAAATCCATTTGCGTACACACACTGGCGAGAAACCATACAAATGTAAGCAGTGTAACTACGCTTCGGCTCAGCTTGCTAATTTAACTGTGCATATGCGGAAACATACTGGAGTAAAACCATACAAGTGCCAGCATTGTAACTACTCCTGCCATCAGAAGTCACTACTCAAGGCACACGTCCGGACACATACTGGAGAAAAGCGGTTCTAGTGCCCCCATTGGGCACTTCAAATCTCTGAAGTCCTAAGTCCTATCTACGCAATAAAACAAGCATTTGCAGAAATAGCCCTGCCGATGCATAGAGACGTTACAAAAACGGTTTGTTAACTTCATCTTGTTTTGATGTAAATAAAAAATCAGCTGATCGAATTTAGCAGCTCTTTTCAATTTTACCTAGTGCATTTCAACACTACTAACTGCTTTTGTGACCAATTCTGATTGTACGTCTACAGCATATCCGCCTGATTATATCCTCGAATCTAAAACGGGAAAACTCGATCCTTTCTACATTTTACTACGATCATCAATCTATATTCCAGGTCAGGTTGACTTCATTCGACACGGTCAAGAAACAAAGGTAGTTTTTGTTTACAGATTTCCTTGGTTGCTACCTCGGACCTTTGGAAACTATTTTTAGCATGCTTTGGCTTTCTCAACCTTTCCATGAAAGAAGGTGATTCATAAGGGCGAAAAGCAGGATTAGCCGGTTCTCTCAAATACGGTTCACAGTTCAAATAGTCCACAGACACTTACTGGAAGCCTCTCTCTCTGAGTGGACATTTGTCAACTGAGCTCTGCGGAAAACGGGCATTTTCCCGGGTTTAACTGAATTTTTTGGCTTTTTGGAAGTAAACGTTATCAAACATGGACTGGGACAACCGTTGGTTTACCTGCAAAAACTGTAGCTACTGCATTCGAAGTCCAAGATCCTTTTTGGACCATAAGAAGAGTCAGTGTCGAAATGAAGGATCAGCATCAGCTTCAAGAGCTGCGTGAGTATTCAAGAAGCGTAAAAAGTTTCCTAGATCAGATTTTTACCTAAATTATTTGTCGTTGGTTCTAACAGGTCTACTGGGACGTATGGACCAAAAAGCGTCGAGGAAATGACCAGCCTTAAGAAAAACGGAACACGGAAGTGCAACTCTTGTAGCTATGCCACAAGGGATAAAGGTCGCATGAGACTTCATCTGCGCACTCACACGGGAGAAAAGCCCTTCAAGTGCCAACATTGTGACTATTCATTTGCGCAGAAAGGTGGACTGCAGAGGCATACAGTTCGTGCTCATACAGGTGAAAAGCCCTACAAATGCGGATCGTGCGAATACAGTGCAAGTACTAAGGACCTTCTTTATTATCATCGTCGGGCAAGGCATACCGCGGACAAAGACAAGCCTTTCCAGTGCCAAATTTGCGATTGGGCCACAGTCCTTGGCTGGCAGTTCGAAGATCACATGAACGCTCACAATGGCATTAAGCCGTACAAATGTCAACTTTGTGACTACGCAACGCCGTATCGTTCAAGTTTGGGGCAACACGTGCGTATCCATACCGGAGAAAGACCGTTCAAATGTGAACTTTGTGACTACGCTGCTCAAACAGCTTCAGCTTTGAAGGATCACGTTCGTAGTCATACCAACACGAAGCCTTTCAAATGCCCGTACTGCAGTTATTCATCGACTCAACGTTCGAACTTGAAGACGCATCTGAGAATTCATCCTGGCAATGGGGAATTATTCCAGTGTCGATTTTGTGAATTTACTAGCAACCAGAAATGGAACGTGAAATCACATTCCGTTATCCACACTCAGGAAAAACCTTTCAAGTGTCAGCAATGTGACTATGCCGGTAGGTCTGATGGTGAACTGAAAAAGCATGCCCGAATTCATACAGGCGAAAGACCATATCGATGCAATCAGTGTGATGCCACATTTAGACAAGTAGCTCAATTGAAAATCCACTTGCGCACTCATACTGGCGAAAAACCTTTCAAATGTCAACAGTGTAGCTACGCTTCACCTCAGCTTGCCAATTTGGCTATGCATATGCGAAAGCATACCGGAGGGAAGCCGTTCAAGTGCCAGCATTGCGATTACTCCTGCAATTCACCGTCGGTACTCAAGTCTCATGTCCGGACCCATACTGGAGAGAAGCCGTTTAAGTGCCCCCATTGTAAATACTCTGCAAGCCATCCTACATCACTGAAGTGCCATCTACGCAGCAAACATTTAGAAAATTAACCTTACTTTTCGCTGTTCAGGAACACTGTAAAAATCTTCTCACTTCAGCATTTTCAACTGCGTCTATAAACAATTTCAGATGAATTTGTCTACATCAGGGAACGTGATTGTAGAATTAGCCGTCTGATTATCTCGGAAACTGATAACCTTTATTCTGAAATTATACATTCAAAGTTGGAAATATCAGTTTCACTATTATTAATCATCAATCATGTTGAGTTTCAATAAAGTTTAAATGTCAATCTCGAATCACTTTTCACCACCTTGGTACTTGTCATTGTTAGGATTGAGTTGATTAGAATGGTTGTCCAGATCTCCCTTGGTCCCAGATCCGTGGTACCCCACCTTTCGGCCTTGTCCAGTTTTCGTATGATTCGGATTCAGCTGGTTAGCCCTGTTGTCTCTAGCTGCCTTCTCTTCCGCAGTCTCCTGGAGATTCTGTTCCTGGTTCAAGATGTCCTTGCTCGAGGTGCCAGCCGCATTTTCGTAACGTTCCCATATGCCGTCCTTAGGAATCAAAGGATTCGTTGACTTGAAGTCTTCAACCACTTTGTCCAGATCGAATCCTGAAGCATCTGCAGTCAAGCATCACATTTATATGTCATTTGATACAAAAATCTTTTTCACCATTTCACATTAACCAAAAGTGCTACTTACAGTGGGGCTTGCACGCGACCTTCCTCACTTGTTCCAACATTAGGTACATCGCTTTGATCGACACATAACCAAAAGTAGCTCCAACAACCCCATCATGTACAGCTAAGACTCCGAATTTCGCAAGTCTCATCAGAATTTGCTGGTCCTCCAAAAAGTCTTGATGAATTTTGAAGTATCCAGTGGAATAGCCCATGTTGCAAGCGAAGTAAAAGTCCACAAGGCTGGCGCCGGCAATGCCACCCACGAAACCTCCAGGTGGTCCTCCGATACAATATCCACCAATTCCTCCAACCACGGCGCCTAATGAAGAAGCAAGTATTTTAGAATTTGGTAATCGGCTAGTATATACTCAAAATGCAACTGAAGTATACCTTTTAGACGCGCCTTGTAGATACGGTGTTCAAGGCTCAAATTTTCGTCTGTAGTAGTCAAACTCATTTTGATTGGAATCCAAGTTAAGTTTCACAAAGGATTAGATGAAAATTATCTATTAAAATTACTGCAACAATTCCTGATTCCACACAACTAGTTCTTCTACTGGATCAACTTTGCGAAAGACCATAATATGCGTGCATAAAGGGTTGATGTTGGTTTGATGGCTGCTGGCGCAAAATGTGTGTTTACGACAGAGAATTTTGTTTTGCTAACGTTTCGTGCTTCAGCTTGCAATGCATTCCCACGGCAGGAAAAAACGTCCCCAAAGTTTCAAATTTGCCGCGTCGAAGCAGTGACGAAATGTTATCTGGATTGTTTACATCCGTCTCATAATCTGATTTTGGATTTGTGCTAGTTCGTTTTTATCAGCCTAGCAAATCTGTTTATCTTTAAGTACGTTTTGATAAAACCGTTACTTTGAAGCATACACATATCCTTCAAAATCGATACAACTTGTTTTCAAACTCGAATCATACACTTGAAGGATCTTGTGGTAATACATTTTCAGGCACAATTCAGCTGGTAACAGTCTCGTCATCAAAAAGACTTGATCGCCCATTCCCAATGTTCTAAATTTCAAAATTTCAAGATGGATTGGGAAAATAGGTGGTTTCTTTGCAAGAAATGTTGTCAATACATTCCAAGTCCCTGGGAATTTTTGGATCACAAGAAGGAAAAGTGCCAGAATCTGAAGCAAAAGTCGGTCAATTCGTTGGTGTTAAATACCAGGTGAGTATCATTAAGGCCAGAGGTTGAATCAGTATCTGGTAACCGAGTTACTCTATGTCTCAAGAGAACGAAGCTAAACTATACACGCTAAAATTTGTGATTGTCATTTCAGATCTTCCCGAAGCGATCCAAAAGAACATCGAAAGCAGCAAACGCCAAAGACAGAACAGACAATCAAAAAACCCGGAAACCGACGACACAAGTGTCCACAATGTGAATACGCCGCCAATCGCCCTGACCACCTGAGGAACCACATTCTAATACATT
>JAQGBJ010003982.1:0-11256 GCA_034698345.1 Sphaeridia pumilis | reverse complement strand
GCACAAAACTATTGATCTCAGCTCAGAGTTCCTTTTCCCTGCTATTATTATCGTCCATGTTTTGTAGAATTCCACAAACTTCTTGTTTTGTACTTGAAATGTTTATTTTGTAGCTCCTATTCCTCCACGTAGTTACTAGTACCCTTCTCGTATAGTTTCCTTCCAACTTCGTAAATATTATTATAAATGCGACATATACATATGACATAGTGTGAGACTGCAAGACAGTGTCAACAACAATCATGTGTTTCCTTGACGGGTCTTTATCGAGGAATACTGTTTAGATGCATGTGCTCAGAGTATAGTCCGAAATGGAAAAGTAGATGGGTAGTTGTTGATGAATGTGTAGTTAGACATGTAGTATCGATAATAATGCAAAGGTTGTGGGTCATCTGCTTTTGCTTTTTGGTCTTGCCTTGGTTATGGTTTGTACTTGTTTCCTATTTGTTTGGTTTGCGTCTTGTTGATAATTTGAGTTGCTTTTACTTAATTTCTGTTTTCCACCTCATCAGAGCCGATCGAAGCGAAATGGCTAGAAATGCTCAAGTTCACACTCCGTATACTGGATCAGCCCAACCAAGTGGAGTCACCATCATCAAACGCGATGCCAACCCACCACCCAAGCCACCTCCACCATCTTACTCGGACAGCTACGCGGCACCCTACACCCATGAGCCTCCAAAGGCCCCAGCTTTCACCGGAAATGTCGGATGGGACACCAGCTACCTTCAGTCATCTACCACTGACCTTCATGCTCCATACAATTCGGACGCAAAATCTTCAGAAGCTCCAGCGAGCAACCCGTTTCAGTAGTCGCTGAGAAAAATTATGATTTCCGTTTTGGTCTCATGACAGCAGAGGCGACTATTTTGTACATAGTTTCACGACTGTATTTTGAGGACATTCGCTTGTTAATTACAGATATGAAGAGATTTCCATTTATGGTTTTTAAAAATCTTAATATACTAATATCAAATCAGTTTACCCTTTATATACTGAGAAGGGCTGTTGCAATATTTATTTGACTGAAGGTGAAAGTTGCATTCCCAATGATGAGCAGTCAGTTCAGCGTAGATTCTAAACCCAAACACGTTCCAATGTACTGGCAGTCAGGGCTCGGGTTTAACTAATTTTGGCTTGTGATATTCAGAAAAGACTCTTCAGTGTTGGTCAGACCATTTGTATCTACATTCAGCTGTCATGTTTGCAAGCGCTGTGTTATTACTTCACAGTAATTTAATTAGCTTTGAGTCTGTATTTTATATTCTGTTTCATTGGGCAGTAGCTTTGGCAGTTTAGATGGCTGAAGTTCGTTCGTGTACAACAGCAGGTATTCCCCAACGTTAATTATGAAATTGAAAAACTGTAACATAAGGCAGCCATGGCCATGTGCGTGCTGGTAGGTGATCCCAAACTGTAACTTAGCTAATATCAGAATTATAATAGATAATGACTATTTCACATTAGTTTACGGTACTGAATTGCGGCTATGGAGTAGCCAATTCAGCTTGATGCCTCAGGATCCTATAGTTGCATGCAAGTCTTGTAATAAGGGACGCTGCCACTACGGGTCGTAACACAAGTTGTTGACAAACGTTTTGTACATCATCACCCAAAAGCAATCATGTGGATGTGAATGATGGTATGTTGATAACATCAAGTTAAATTATATCGTCGTTCAACATCAATGTAAGTTTGTTGTAGCTATTGCAGCGCATAGTACTTTTGTAGCATGAGTGAATTGAGGAAGAAGCTCTTGATCGAGTGCAGCTCATATGATGACGGCGGATAGGTTGAGGCAATCAATGTTGTTAAAATGCAAAAGATCTAAAATGTAACAAGAACGAAATAAATATGAGTTAATCGAACCAACACAATTTACTTTCTAAAAGTTAGAACAACACAGAACAAACATTCGAGACGACAAAATTCAAGAATAACACAACGGAACCACTCTCTAAGGTTGGGATTCCCCCAACCCAAACACTTTTGGTTGACAAGGATCTGGTTTGCCGTTTCAGCATCTCAAACTGTCGGACATTTGTATTCCTCAACGGGATACGACTTTCTCCAACATCCAAGGGTTATAATTCACATAATAAGCGTCAAAAGTCCAGGTGCCAAATTCAAATCTATGTATTTTAGTTTTGTGTTTCCAGACGTTGTTTTTTCCATCTTTACATCGATTATACACATATAAGATTAATATTGATTAAACATAATTGCTGAGACTCTTTAAGCAAATTGTACGTTTTAGAAGCTAAAAGCAAACACGGCAAACACGGAAACATTAGTCTATTACAATTTTCACCTGTCCTTCATGGAATTCACTGTGGAAAATATTATCATTCAAAACTTATAATTAAACAACAACATTGTTTGTTTTCCATCTAAAAAACCAATCAAGTTCTGTATGCAAGCACAATGGTAGCCACTTGCGCGATGACAAAATCGATGAATATCAGCATCGACTCGCGTTCAAAAGTCCGAAGCCTTCCAACCCAAATTCCCTTGGTTGAAACCGACCAAACCTCACGTTTTACAAAATGTTCCTCCCTTCCTAATGCATATTTCATCATTTGACATTTGACCTCCTGAAGCCCCGTGGCAACAGACGGCGCTCGAAAATACATGAGCGGGTAGCTGAGCGTTGCCAAAAACCCCATGTACAGCATCAAGAGGCGAACAAAAAGATTTTTGATGTCAAACAACATCAAAGTTGATAGGGCCAGAATGCTTCCAGTAAAAAGAAAATATTTCATCACCATCACTGTAGCAGCGTTGCCAACGTTGAAAATTCGAAGCGCTACTTGAAATTCTCTTACTGTTTTCCATTTACTTTCAAAATCTGATGGTTGGGTTGCTGTCGACTTTTTGTCCCTAAAGTTCCACAAAATTGTTTTAGTACTGGCGTCAATCTGTGATAGTGAATAATGCACGCAAAGGACTATACATTTAAAACTCACCTCACGAAGAAACAATAAGTTTCAATGCCGTCCGGGTAGACCTCAAGGAAAATAATATGCAATGATAATAGGGCACTCATTATTGCAGATACCATGAAGAAGCTTAAAAAGTCCAGCATCACCGCCAGGACATCTAGACTGCTGCACAAGAGTCCATCTTCGAAAACACCTCGAGCTCTAGCCCAGCGAAGGACAAATCGGAATTGAGGCATCCAATCTGGATTCAGCGCCAATACAAGGCTTGTCGCCCCTGTTGACATGTACGCGACCAGCGGATTCAAGTACAGAAACCAATGCCGCAACTTCAAGGCTCTCACGGCGTGCCTGTACTTAAGGATGAAGCTCCAGGCGAGCGCCATTTCGTTTGAATGCCTCATCAAGAGCAGGTAGCCAATTGGCAAAAACAGCGTTCCTGAAGCTACCAAGCAGTGGTGAGGAATGAACATGGAACTTTGAAACCCCTCAACAGGCCATAGGAGGAGTGCTAGCGTCACATTGGCCAACAACATGCGAAGGACCAGTGTCAGGTAGCAGAACCAAAATTGGAACCTTTTCCACCTTCTAGTGTCATGGCCAACTTTCTCCGCGTCAACGATCAAGGGGAAGCCGTAATATTTTGCAAAATGTCGTTGAATCCCGAGATTGAAGGTGACAACGTTGGAAAAAGTATTCAAAGAGATCCACATTTTTGAAATCGACTCTTTTGTTGGCATTTTGAACAACTGACGCCTCATAGTCCAAGCTTTACTTGCCATCTTGAACCGCAGCTCTCGAACTCTGCTAACCCTTATGGGATTTTTAGGTAACTTTTCTCAACAACACGTGTACACAAACCTTCAGTTCAGGTACACATGAGTAAATAAATTAACGTTTACTTGTATTAGCTTTGTCTGGTTGCCAAATAGCTAGTAAAGACAATGTATGTCACCTGCCAGTACTATTTGACACACAAAGTGCACTATATTAGAGTCGCTTTTAAGAACTGAGTGAAGACATGTTTTTAAAACTTTTAATTACGACAACTTGTATGACAATCTAAACCACGACGTTTGACATTTTAATTTTTGGTGGAGGGATATAAAATACTCATTTAGTCTGACAGTCCTGTCATAGCTACAAAAACATTTCTGGAAACAAAGAGACAGGTCAATTATTTGAAGTGGCTTGATGCCCCAAGGTACACAATTTACTTCCTGAAAGTTAGAACAACAGAACAAACATTCGACACGACAAAATCTAAGAATAACACTACTGATTCCCGCTCGAAAGTTCGGATTCTGCCAACCCAAACACCTTTAGTTGACAAGGATCGGATTTGCCGTTTGAGCATCTCAAATTGTCGGACATTTGTATTTCTCATCAAATGTGATGCGACTTTCTCCAATGAAACAGCAACAGATGGCGCTCGGTAATACAAGGCCGGATACATAAGTGGTGTCAGAATCGCCGTGTAAGTGGCAAGCAAACGGAACAGAAAACCGTCCAAGCTGAACAGCAGTAGAGCTGAAAGGCTCATAATACTGAAACTCAAAATAGCACATTTTAGGAGAAGAATGGATGATGCATTGCCAACGTTGAAGACACGTAATGCAACGACGAGTTCTTGCAAGCTCAACCATTGGTCATCAGCCGATTCGAATTCAGACTCAGAAGACCTGATCACAAAAATTTTGTTAAGAAGAATCAGGGAAAACATTCGTGTATTAAAGTATTACCTTTTCAGGAACTTCTCAAAAGCTTCAGGCCAAACCTCCAGAAAAGCAACTTGCAAAAAGACTGATGGATTTGGAAAAGCAATTATCGCTAACATGGTATAAAAGTCCATGAGAATCGCAAACGCTGAAAGGCAAATGTGTAAAATCCCGTGGTCGAGAAAGCCTTCATCGCGAGCCCAATGAAGGATGAACTGAAATTGAGGCATCCAACTTGGATTTAGTGCCAAAATGCAGCTCATGATGCATACCGCAAGATGTTCAGACGAAGAAAATGCATACAAGAACAAATGGGCTGGTTTGAATTGGTTCACAGCATCCTTGTACTTAATGATAAAGTTCCAAGTGAGAACGAATTCATTCGGATATTCCTTAAGAGCTAAATAACCAAGAAATACTGACGCTACGGAACCAGTTAATACACAATGCATTGGCACTACGATGGGATTATAGAACCGATCAATGGTTAAAGCCACCACCAAAGTAGTACAAATGAGAATCATCCGTAGAATTATGGTGAGGTAGGAGAACCAAAAGTGGAACCTTTTCCACCTTCTAGTGTCCTGGCCAACTTTCTCCGCCTCAAAGGTGAAGGGGAAGCCGTAACATTTTGCAAGGTGTCGATGAAACCCGAGACTGTAGATGACAACGGTTGAAAACTTGTTCAAAGATGTCCAAATTTTTGAAATTGACTCTTTTGTTGTGGCGGACGTTTTGAACAAATGACGCCTGAAACTTTCCATCTTGAACTTCGCTTATAGCTAATGATAACCGAATGGGAATTTCACCGCAACTTTTTCAAGAGAACAGCAAGCACACCTTCTTTCGGCTCAAAAGTACATGAGGAGATAGCTAAAGTATATTTAATGTTGCTCGTCTAGTAGTCCAACAGCGAGTGAAAACAAAGCAACAAAGTCAACTCTACTGTTTGACTTGACACAAAGAGCTTTTTAGACTCGCTTTTATAAGTTTTAAGTAGTTGAGTCAAGACATGTTTTTGAATCTTCCACTTAACACGACTACTGTGACAATCAAGCCATTACGTTTGACATTTTAATTTATTTGGGGTGTTTTAAATGCTCATTTTTGCTGACATCTCTGTCATAACAACTTACTAAAAGCTCTATATCAACAAAATCATGACGTATGACATTTTAATTCATTTGGTGGTTTGATGAAATGCTAATATTGTCTGACATGTCTCGGATAGCTACAAAAACCATGCTAAAGTGTTTCCAAAGTTTTTGTATTTCGGTGCAAAGAATTGGTTCGTTTACTCCTTCGGTTCGGATTCCGGAAAGAACCCTGTCGGTTTAGGCTCAAATTAAATCTTAACTCGGTATTCGGTTTAACCCGAATTGATGTCGGTTTGAAGACCGGATCGGGACAATTTTGTCTCGATTTTAAATTGATGCAGTAGGTTGGTTCGGTGCCCGTCCCGATTCAGAAATTTTTGTCCCGAAATGAAACACGATAAAGCAATAAGACAAATATTCTTGCCCAAGTTTCACAATGCTACAACACGTTGACTGAACCACCATAATTTATTCTCGAAACCCAACATAGGCATCAACTGGGTATTATATAACCAATACTCTCGATCCTTCTTATACCAACTAAACTTGTCAATGTTTACATTTATACTCGCGTACACAGTAAATGCTACAAACGCTCAAAACTGTTCTAATTCGATAGCAAAATTGAACATTATCATCCATCACCCATCACACAAACATAAAGCACCCTTTCAATATAGTCTCTCAACAACTAACAATCGAAACAACTTCTCAAACTCATTGACTCTCCTCTTGCTATTTCTAATAAACATTTTTTCACAAACGTTTCTTGTTGTTCAAACATCAGAATTTAACTGATTGAAATCACTCACTTTCGACCACGATGATGATAATAACTTTCAAAATTTTTGCTCCTCCTAAACTCTCTATATATGAGACTATCTATACCTACAAATCTACAGGGAAAATTCGAGGGGTTCAAATTTTATAGTTTCGCATTTATATCCTATAATACACTCCTTTTTAGAAGGAGAAATTGCACAAAGCCTGAAGTTACAAGCACAAAATGGTATTTAGGCGTATTTTAGAACGGTAAATGTTCTCAACTTTGACTACAGTTTGCTGCCTTATATATATATACGAATTCATACTTGTAAACTAATTTCTACAGCTAAACTTTATAGTAAATCCTCAAGTGTCTCCTTCACGACAGGACACAGGTCAATTATTGCGTTGTTTACTCTTTTGAACAAGAGTTATGTAATTGTAGTAAGTTGATAGTAGCGATCAAGGAATGCATTGGATTGGAGGTGGAGGCAAATTGTGATGAAATAGACGCTCATATTTTAGTGCTGAAATGGTGCAGAATTTCGGGGATGACTTTTTGGATTTATGTGTGCAAAGGTGCAATGTCAAATATGGGTGTTTAAGCTTCTGATGTGAGATTCGAAAAATTCCAGTAATTCATACACTTCAGCCAGAGAGCACTTTCAGGTCGCATAAGAAGCCGTCAGGAACGAGAACGTGGGTTGAACCTGAAATCAGACCGGTAATCAGTATAAGTACGTTTACATGAATCCATAAAAACCAATTCTGAGGCCTAAACCTTACCAACAATAACCTCCCAGTTCTTAGCCATGTTGGTGACCTCATAAGCCGTGCGCATTTCGGAGAAGGTGACTCCGCCCACAATGAAAATGAGAAGCCGAGGAACGTTGCGAACTGCTGGTGCAGTATTTGGTTGCTTGTGAAGTGGACCGAATCTGGCACTGGGAGCGAATCAAAGACACATTGTGTAATTGTAAAAACCATGATAATTGAGGCCAGTTAAAAATTATGTACCTGGTAGCAGGTCCACGGTATGCGGAAGAGGCGGTTCGGCCTCCCCAATAGGGAAAGTGCTTCTGATCCAGTTTATCTTCGAGAGCGTCCTCAAGGATGTCTTTAAGCACTGGCGTCCAGCGTGACATTTGGTAGGTCTGATCAGTGATGCGCTCTTTCCTTGGGATTTGGTATGCCTTTTTGCCTTTGTTCTGAAAATATATTATTAGGATTAATTTATTAATTAATTAATTAATATGCACTTGGACCTAAGAAAAAAAGGTTCGGAGCTTACTCCTTCAGTGAGGACGTTAACTCCCAAATTGGTCAAGTTGGTAATGACACAGCGGAGGTCAGCATCGATGTTGGCATGCTGAATGAGCTTGTTGAGATTTTCCTCCGTGATTCCATTTTTGGACAAGACGTACAACAGAATGATTCTCAACTTGTCGTAGCTGGTGATGCCAGCGCTTGAGTTGTCGAGGAGAATGGGCACAATGTTTCGCATGTGATCTTTGATCTTTTCGCCTTCAGAGTTGGTACCCATTGCCAAATCTTGTTCGACGCTGCAAAGCTTGTCGACGCGGTTCTGGTATGCCTTCATGCAGTCCTCGGCGAGGTGCAAGTGGGTCGCGTATTTGCTAAGTTCCTTTTGATACTGCGGCATCTTTTTGATCAGCTGACTCAGGTCCTTCATGGAGGCTTTGTCGCCGGGAACTCGCTTCGAGTCGATGAATTTCTTGAGGTTCTTGGTGACAGCCCTGGAGCGAGACATCAAAAGTTTTAGAATTCGGCTACCATATTAATTATAATGCTACTTAATATGACTTACTGTGAAACAACAGCAATATGTTCGTGTCTTAGTTCAACCCAAAGTTCGTCATTGTCATCCAACAAAACTTCCTTCTCTTGCCCAGCTTGACCTTCGTACCTGTCAAAAAAGAACGGTCATGAGGCCTCAAAATCCCAAAAACATGAAGATTTTTTAGACAGATTTAGGGTTACTTGTAAACATCGTTTTCGATATTCAGGAGGTCATAAGCCATTGCCTGAAAGGTAAGTTCGTGGAGGAGTGGAGAAACGCAGTCAAAGCCTCTGTCCAAGATGATCAACTGCGACCTGGCCTTTTCTCGACCTTCGCCCATTGTCGGCTCGTCTGCCTTGTAAGCGTCCAACTTTTGCTGGACGAGTTGGGCGAGCTCGACGTTGCGGTCGAAGTCTGATCGATAGCGCACGCTGGGATATTCGCCAAGCGTGGCGCACAAAGTGGCAATTTGCTCCGCCATTCTCTCCATGCTCGCCGTTCGGCCGGCGCTCAACGACGGACTGTAGTACAATTGAAAGGCTGCGGGACAATCGAGAGAAAAGACCTGGAATTGAATTTGGAGCAAAATTAACCGATATTCTTGTAAAATCTCAAGGTCTTCGGGAGCATAAAATTTACCTGTCCTTCATAGGGCAAAAAGGCGATGTTGATTTCCTTAATAGTCTTGATACGCTTTCCACACGGAGACTTGCAAAGTTCGTTGAAGAGCTCTTCAGGGCAAGCTGTATGAAAAAGGCCACAAGATTTTAAAATTAAAAATTAAGATTGTGGCAGCAAAAATATTAACTTCTGGCCTCTAACATTCTGTGAAGAAGACGTGAACATTTCTGTACGAGGTCCGATGAACGTTGTCGAAATCGGCCATTAGAGCGTCAACGCTGGATCTTGCAGGCGTAATGAGGTAAATGGCGTCCATGCTTGGAATCGGTTCCCGCTTCTTGTGTAAATCTTCCACAATTGTAATACCTTCGGCTGCAATTTCGTGCATTTTACAGCAAGCTGAGACCATTCGCATTGCGAGTCTGTCTGCTACCAAAACACGCCATTCGACTCCGGCTGGCTTCTTTTTGTTTCCGGAAATGGCTCCCCGGATTACGTCGTTCATGATTTCTGTAAAGGTTGCAGTAATTTTTAAAATTGGGTTCAAGAATGATGCAATTTTCAAACTTGCACCAAAGGCTTGTAAATGTATTTATTTTTGTTTGTATGAATAAAAAGCTTGAAATTAGTAGACTTACTCTGTCCGACAAGTGTTTTCAGCGCCATTTTGGTAACTTTTGATATTTACAGTTATACAACAACAATCAATGTACGCTTCCTATCTGGATTAATATCGCCAACACAACCAACACTTTTCCTTCCACAACACAAACACCCACTGAATCCAAATCATTAAATGAAACTCAATCCAGCTACTTTCACTCGCCCTTTTCACGCTGCGGCGCTGCGCGCGCAGCACCCGAAGTGCGTCGTGGGACTCTCGGCGAGCTCCGACTTTCTCCACCCAGCCGCACCAACACGTTATGGACTTTCTTCGTCCATATCATCAAAATGGAGATGTTTCAGGCCTGTAGTGTTTTAGTGAATTTCTTTTTTGCTGTGCTGGTACAGTGTGTATATAGAATGCCGATCACACGTTCGTTTCCGCCTTAGGAACGACTGTCTACGTCACATGTGTATGAGCTTTCTCCTCGAGGCAAATCTTTGATTCCACGAGGACGTTACTTAGGGAACCACCCAATTTTTTATTCCTTTACTTAATAATAGTTCATTAAGAGAAATGAAAAGTTAACTGATCGGCATCAACAATAGGAAAAGATGGGCTACATGACCAGTACTCAGTACTGGACAAAAAAATTAGTACTACTGCTTTCAAATATGAAAAGATTCTGGTGAGACGAGGCAGAGGCCATGGATGTCTTCTACAGTGAGCGGACCGTCTGGATTTAGGTAAAATACATGAGTAAACTCAAAACAAAAACCAAAATCTTTCAACGAAATCAGTCTTACTCAGCTCAAACCACTCTTCATTCCCAGCATCCGCCCGAGCAGCTAAA
The DNA here is from genome assembly GCA_034698345.1 of Sphaeridia pumilis. Classification (NCBI taxonomy): domain Eukaryota; kingdom Metazoa; phylum Arthropoda; class Collembola; order Symphypleona; family Sminthurididae; genus Sphaeridia; species Sphaeridia pumilis. The sequence continues at coordinate 858 of JAQGBJ010003982.1, read as the reverse complement.
ATAGCTTGTCTCATGGCCATTAGAACGCTGTAGCTGAGGCAAAATGGCGCCTCTCCGGTAGCCTTGGACTTGAGGACTCCGAAGGGATTCGAAGCGTTCTTCATAAGGGTTACGCGAAAGTCTTCGGGAATGTCTTTGGCCAGCGGCGGTTTGTATTCCTAGAATGTAAAATTTTGAAGTCTTCAATGATCAACGGTATTCTTAGGGCTCAAGTTGGTTGTCAAGTTACCCAGGTGTTGTTAGTAAGTACTTCACCAGTGTCTTGGTCATACTGTATTTTTTCGGTCAACCAAAGACCAAGGCCCATAATAAAAGACCCTTCAGTTTGACCAATGTCGACTTCAGGGCTCAGACTTTGGCCCGCGTCGTTGATCACGTCGGCACGGACAATCTGTAGAAATCTGTATCAAAACCTAACTTGAACGAACACCTGAAATTCAGCATTCTATGTACTTACCTTATACTCGCCAGTTAAGCAATCAATTTCGACTTCGGTCGCAGCGACTCCCCAAATGTCATAAGACTTGAGTTTATCAGCGTGTGTAGTATTGTAGTAGGCTGTGAGATCGACGCCTTCTTTGTTGGCTGTTGCGACAAGGTCTTCCCATTTGGGATCGCCGCCCAATTTCTCCTTGACAGGTTCCAAGCGGTCTAGTAAAATCTTGCAGGCCTTCATTGCTGACTGAAAAGATTCCAAAGGTTATTCTATAGCTTATCGGAACTTGCAAAAGTTTTGGGGAAAATTTTTGCCATTACATAGCAAACATGCTCGCTTGTCGTCGAACCGCCTGTCACTGTGGTATTCGCTGCCGTCAGCGTAGTTACTGGCTTGACATTGATTTTGCTGACTGGAATACA
>JAQGBJ010003981.1:0-11261 GCA_034698345.1 Sphaeridia pumilis | reverse complement strand
GCCAAGGGTCTGGAAATCTTGTCGGAAGTTGTACGCGGAAGGCTGTCCAGAATGTAGAGGCCGCCTCGAATGTACTTGTACTCGGCCAATTTAGCTAAAAAATGAAATATTATGAAGTCCTCACAAACACAAAAGCTTGAGCTAATTCTCGTCAATTATATACCATGAGCGAATTGCCTGATTTCTTCAGCATTTGCAGTGGCGCCCTCTTTTAAGACGACAAGAGTCCTGGGAGTAAACTCTTGCTCGGAATATTCGACACCAAAGGTCACGCTTTCCTTGACTGCCGGATGAGCTCCAACAATAACATCAATTTCATCGGGTGAAATCTGTAAAATAATTTCCAAAAGTTGCTTACTTTGAAGTGCTCCTAAAATCTTATGCTTTAAAGTACATTTTTTGCTCTGGATCTTACATGATTATTGTAGAACTTGAAGACGTCTTTCGTACGCCCCTGTATGTAGAGAAGGCCGTCTTCGTCAAAGTAGCCGCGGTCTCCAGTTCGATAGAAGCCATCCGATGTAAAGGCTTCCGCAGTTTTCTGAAAAACATTTTCCAATTTCGTATTTTTAATGTTCATTGAAGGAACCTTTGTCTATTTCGTATTTTGTGTACGTACTTCTGGTTGATGCAAGTAACCACCGAAAACGGTTGGTCCTTTGGCACAAACTTCACCAGATTGATTCGGTCCAAGCACTTGGTCGGTGTTGACATCACGAATTTGCACAGAATGGTCCGGAAGGACTGTACCGACCTCAAGACCTTTTCTGACTGTTAAAGATTTTCACTAAAACAAAATGTGACCATAGTGTTTCAGTTTCTATAACTCTCAATTTAATTTACCAGCTAGCACAACTGTTCCATCAGGTTTCACAACTTTTCTTGGTCCTGTCATAAATATTTCAGTACACCCGTATCCCTGAAAATTGCCAAAATTATTGCCTAAAAATATCATACGACATAGCTATTTTCCATCTGCAATTTTTTAAATTTACTCACAACAAAAACTTCGGTCCCCATAGCCCTGATTTTTTCATAAAGTTCCGGAGTTACAAGGCTCCCACCAAGTCCCACATTTCGTAGAGCTGACAAATCATACTGGGCACGATCCGGATGTGTCATTACGTCATTAACCAATGCTGAAATTGTGAACCATGCTTTAGCCTGCAAAACGAAATTCGGTTTCAGAATTATCAAACTGACAGGACGCAATGCTCTTCAGTGGATAAAACAATATAATTTATTTCATACAAATTTGTTACCTTATACTTGGCAAGACTCTGTAAAACTTTCAAGGGCGAGCAATCAATCTGCATCAAAACTGTAGCACCCAACAAGAGACCATAGGCTGGATACCCGAATCCTGAAATATGCATCGGGGAGGAGCCGGCAAGAATCGGTTCGTAGCTATTGACAGCTATGCCAGTAAACATGGTATGAATCAGACGGACCCAAACTTCGTGGGACCTCCAGGCGCCTTTTGGTTTCCCGGTCGAACCGCTGGTCAGGTGAACTGCGCAGTTGTCTTCAGGGCGAATTTCCAATTTTGGTGCTGCAAAAATATCATAGTCACATTTTCAATCCATCTCAGACATTAATCCGAGGCAAGTTTGATCTTACGAGATCCAGGAGTCGCCAAAATCTCGTTCAAAGAAACTGAATCGGACGTCTTCTCGTTCGTGATGATCGTCAGTTTCCAAGGGCAGCCAGCAGCGGCTTCTTTGACTTTCGGAATCGAAGCGACGTCGCAGTAGACCCACTTGACCTTGTTCTGAAGAACACGTTCGAGAATCACATCTGAAGATACCAAAAATATCGTTGTTTGAAACTGTCAAGCGGAATCGAAAGTACTTTTGGTCTCACCAGGCAAATCCTGTTCGTAAGTCGCATGTGGAATTCCATTGGCTCTCCAAACTCCAGTCAGGAACAGGAGCATTTTGGTTGTTTTTCGTGCCATGAACAGAACCAGGTCGCCCTTTTGCATGCCTTCCGAATGAAACCACGCCGCGAGGTTTCCAGTCAAACGGTCGAAGTCCTCGTACAGAACTTCTTCGCCATTGGAGGTATCAATCTGAAAATTTAATGTTGTTTCAAGGCCAGAAACTGTTGATATTTTAATTTTAATAGTGGTCAGTGGTCACTTGGTCACTTACAAAAAGGGGCTTTTTGCCATTTTTCGCCGCGTGACGATTTACCTCCCTTAGCAAGTATTCAGGCACTGTGAGACCTTTTAGGCTCACATCGAAGGTGCTGGGTTCCGATGAAACAAAAGTAGTCATTTTGACCAACTTCAAACTGCGAGAAATTGTTCTGGAACCTCTGGAAGAATCAAGTGTTTGCGCTTACAACAGAAATTTTAGACTGGAAGCTTTGTACCTCTGGATACAAGCACAAATAATTTCGTCTTGAGAAATTCGCATGCACTTCGAACCAGTTCTATGGAGCAGTTATGTCTAAGCATGCGATCATTATAATCTCAATTTTTCGCAAAAATCGTGCATATTTCAACTTCTTTAACAAAGTCAAAGGGTGTGTAATTAATTACCTTCTCATCGCTCATGCTTTAGCATGAAATCACATCGTCATGGGCACGCTCCCATGTCAGCTGTCCATCACTTATCACAAGAACAGGTTCTAAAAACGAGACAAAATGCTGATCGCGTTTGAGGAAACTTGAAATTAACTTGAAATTAACTGGACAGAGCGATTCAAGGTCGTCTTGTCAAGTTGACGGCCTTTTAATTTGCAAAAGGTATAATTAGGGTTTTGGCGAAAACATGCGGAAAAATGAACATGAGCTTATACTGCTTCAGCCATCTCAAGTACGAAATTCTTAATACGTTTTTGTGAATAATGCAATGGAATAGACGGACTTAAATCCGCTGGATTAATTCTTCTCGATACAAGCATTTGGAATAACCAACTTTGAAGCCATAGGTCTAGAAATTTTATCGGAAGTTGTGCGTGGAAGACTGTCCAAAATGTAGAGGCCGCCTCGGATGTATTTGTATTCAGGAAGACTTGCTAAAAACGAAGTTCATTTTTTAATTGATTGTTAGAGACCAATATATACAGTTTTTTGAAAGCTTTCAAGTTTTGATTACCATGAGCAAACTGTCTGATTTCCTCAGCAGTAGCAGTCGCGCCCTCTTTAAGAACCACGAGCGTCCTCGGAGTGAACTCTTGCTCAGAATATTCCACACCGAAGGTCACACATTCTTTTACGGCTGGGTGCCGACCTACAATGGCATCTATTTCGTCCGGCGAAATCTGAAGAGAATGATTGTATTTAATTTTATATGTCCCAGATCACCTAGAGGGAAACTAACAAGGAACGGCTGTACTCACATGACTTCCGTAAAATTTGAAGGTATCTTTCGTACGTCCTTCGATGAACAAAACGCCTTCGTCGTTGTAGTAGCCGCGGTCGCCCATGCGGTAGAAGCCGTCCGAAGTAAAGGCTTCAGCTGTTTTCTAAAAAGCAATGTTTTAGAGTTGTATATAATTTTTAAGACATTAGAAAAATATATAGAAGAGGAATTTATAGTATTGTGGCTCACTTCCGGAAGGTGCAAATATCCACCGAACAGAGTAGGCCCTTTAGCACACACTTCGCCAGATTGGTTTGGTCCCAGGACTTGGTCGGTGCCGATGTCACGAATTTGAAGTGAGTGGCCAGGACTGACTTTGCCAACTTCAAGTCCTTTTCTATCTGTGTTAAGCGTCATAATCTTATGAATTCATGTGTTTTGATTTGATAATACACAGCAAAAGATTGTAGAACTTACGAACTGTAGCGTAAGTTCCATCAGATTGGAGTATTCTCCGCGGTCCTGAAAACAAGACTTCGGTACTTCCGTAAATCTGAAAAATGAATTTTGCCATGCATTTTTCGAGCAAATGAAACTTGAAGAACATTCCAACGAAAATATGGAATACTCACAACAGAAACGTTGGTCAGTAAAGACCTAATTTTTTCGTAAAGCTCTTCAGTAACGATGCTACCGCCAAGAGCAATGTTTTGCAGCGAAGTCAAATCAAATTTGGCGCGGTCTGGATGGGTCATGACGTCATTTACCAGCGCTGAAAATGTAAACCAAGCCCCGGCCTGCAATTTCACAGTTAAAAATAATAGAGTCACAAAATGTGGAAGAGAAAATATTTTGGCCTCACCTTGTACTTCGAAATGCTCTCCAAAACCTTTAGAGGCGAGCAATCCATTTGCATCAGCACTGTCGAACCGAAAAGAAGTCCACAAGCAGGCAACAGGAGCCCAGTCATGTGCATTGGCGAAGATCCGATCAGAATTTGGTCGTAGGGGTTGACGAAAATAGCGCCGTAAGAACAGGAATTAATCAGATGTAGCCAAGCTTCGTGGGACCTCCAAGCGCCTTTGGGTTTCCCGGTCGAACCGCTGGTCAGGTGGACTGCGCATTTGTCATCAGGACGAAGTTGCAACTTTGGTGCTGCAAAATACTTGAACTTATAAACCTGTCAACTTATATAGAGCTAGATAAAGTAATGGGAACTTACGGGATCCAGGAGTCGCCCAAATCTCGTCCAAAGAGACCGAATCGGACGTCTTCTCGTTCGTGATGATCGTCAGTTTCCAAGGGCAGCCAGCAGCGGCTTCTTTGACTTTCGGAATCGAAGCGACGTCGCAGTAGACCCACTTGACCTTGTTCTGAAGAACACGTTCGAGAATCACATCTGAAGATACCAAAAATATCGTTGTTTGAAACTGTCAAGCGGAATCGAAAGTACTTTTGGTCTCACCAGGCAAATCCTGTTCGTAAGTCGCATGTGGAATTCCATTGGCTCTCCAAACTCCAGTCAGGAACAGGAGCATTTTGGTTGTTTTTCGTGCCATGAACAGAACCAGGTCGCCCTTTTGCATGCCTTCCGAATGAAACCACGCCGCGAGGTTTCCAGTCAAACGGTCGAAGTCCTCGTACAGAACTTCCTCGCCACTGGCCGTGTCAATCTGGAAAGTTTTTTGTTTTAAGCAGTTTACAAAACGAGGTTTTATGGTTGAGGTGGTCGCTTACTATCAAAGGCTTCTTGCCATTCTTTTGCACTTGACGATTTGCCACCTGCAACAAATACTCCGGTACTGTGAGGCCTTTAAGGCTCTCGCCAAAAGTGATCGGTTCTGAAGACACCAAAGTCATGATGGTAGATACTGATCAAAATTGAACAGAGATTACTGTGGAAGATGTTCTTGTTGTACAGCTTGTATCCAGAAAAGAGCAGTTGCTGGAATGATGGATGCTGTAGGTGAGTTCGTGATTGTTGTAGTTTTATCCATTTCGCGTGTTTGCCAAAACCAAACCAGTGGTTTGCGGTGTCTTGCTTATAGAACTATTGCGGCTACTCGATTACTTAAACCAGCATGTCTTCATCGCCATCAAAAGCCCCAGGAAATTACACATCGTGGTAATTTAAAAGCTTGCGAAATTCTATCAAGTCAGTGAGAAAAAACAGCCTATAATTGCCCTGCCTTGGACTGAAACTCGTTTCTATCCATCAACCCTCTAGTGGTATTTTGTGTATCATAGCTTCGCGTGCTATCAGCTTCGTCTAGAAGAAGATCAAAAATATTTGCAATTTTTGCCAACCTTCAACGTAAAGATCACTTCACGCACATGAACCTGTCCTACGCAAAAACAACTTGTCACGCAACAATTTCTGACGAGATAATTGGTCTCAAGTATGAAACACATGAGAACCTTCAATTCGTCAGGGCGCGTAGATGCCATCATCCATCAAAGTAAAGTTGAAGTTGAAAACAAGCTTGATTGGCATCTGTATTTTGTATGGGCGTTTCACAGGAATTTTCATTGAGATTTTTAATAATACCCCTTAGGCAAAAAATAGCAATCTACAACAGTTATGACATCAAAATTCTGGACCTGGGGTAACAGTAACAATGAAACTCTCCATCTCCGCCGCTGCTGTAGTAGTGGAACTTGTACCCTTAGCAGTATTGCCACCAGTACTTAAACCTGCTGAACCGCCAGTCCCAGGGGCTCCAGCTCCAACAGTAACAGTAGCTGGTCCAGTAGGAACGGCAGCTGTTGGAAGTGGTTTCTTCAAGGTAGTCGTTGGAAGAATTGAAGTTGTTGGATCAGGACGAGAAGTTGTCGTTGTCAAAGTACTTGCACTTGTAGGCACAGGACCGCCAGTTGGGACCTTTGTTAAGCCACCTGGACGGATTGTCGAAGTTGCAGAGGAACTCACTCCACCTGGGCCTCCAGTTGTGAAAGTAGATGGTGGCTTCGTCGAAGTGCCTGTAGTGGTAGCGGTGGTACTTGTACTTGCACTTGTAGGCACAGGACCGCCATTTGGGGCCTTCGTTAAGCCGCCTGGACGGACTGTCGAAGTTGCAGAGGTACTTCCACCATCTGGGCCTCCAGTTGTCCTGGGCGGTGGCTTCTTCGAAGTGCCTGCAGTGGTAGCGGTGGTACTTGTACTTGCAGTTGTAGGCACAGGACCGCCAGTTGGGGCCTTCGTTAAGCCGCCTGGACGGACTGTCGAAGTTGCAGAAGTACGTCCACCACCTGGGCCTCCAGTTGTCCTGGGCAGTGGCTTCTTCGAAGTTCCTGCAGTGCTAGTAGTGGTACTTGGGCTTGCAGTTGGAGGTGCTATCTTGGTGGGCAGAGAACGGGTCGTCGAAGTAGTAATTGTGGAACTGCTACTACCGAGGGGCATAAGGCTACTCGATTTCAAAAGTGAAGGCAACCCAGTGGGTTTCGGTGGGCTCTTCGTACTGGGGATGATAGTTGGAAGCGGTTTAAATGTATAGAGATGTGGGTTTCCGGTGGTTCCCTTGGATGGTTTAGGTACTTCAGTGGGCTTTGGGTCAGACTTCGTAGACGGCAATGGACCCTTATTAGTGGTGCCTAGCCCCGGATTCACAACTGGAGGAGGTCTTGAAGTCATTACAGTAGTTCTGTCTGTACTGCTACTGGATCCACCAGGTACTGTTGGAGGTGTAGGTTGAGGTTTGGGAGCTGTGACGGTTTCAGCAGTTATTTTTGTTGTCTTGGGAATTTGTGTAGTACTTTTAAATGTAGTACGAATTAGAAGTGGCTGCTTAGAGGGTACAATATTAGGTTTCGGAGTGTTGGTACTTGTAGAACCTCTGGTAGTAGCAGTGGTACTACTTGGAAGTTTAAAAGTAGTCGTTTTCGAAACGGGAGGTCTAGTAGAACTGGTACTCCCATTGGAAGATTCCCCTTCAACATGCCCACCTCCAGTACTTCCTGGAGCTTCAGAAGTCCCTTTACTATCACCACCTCCTACTACATTTCCTGGAAAAGTAGGTCTTCCAATCTCAACTGGTCCCTCGATCCCCGACGATCCCCCAACAGGTACCACAGTTGACTTGTCCTCTGGCCTACACCCAAGCCGAGCAGACTTGATAGATTTCACAGGGAACTGGTATTCTTTATGTGGAAATCCAAACGATGGAACTGCCACAGACCCAATAGCGTTATCCAGATCCGGCTTCGGAGTCAAGCAATAAGCTTCGCCTTTGAATCCCGGTTCCATGAAAATTGTCCAGTTCTGCCTTCCAGTAATGACCAAAGAGCTGGGGAGCATTCGATGTTTCTTCACTGTCTCGTACTCTTTGTCGCCATGGAATGTCTGACAGTCTCCTCCGAAATATGGCGTTGTGAAGATCTGAAGTGCAGGTTTTGAGTAGTCTTCGCAGCTGCCGATGTACCGAATGGAGGTTATTTGGCCTGGGGATATTTTGAGGTTGCGACATGTGTTGTTCAATATAACAACTTCGCCAGCAGTGTCAAGGTCTATTGGATCGACGGCTCCTTTGGCTGTTTTATAGAGGATCCATCTGGAAAAAATTAACAAATCTCTCAATTAATGCACACCTTTGTAATAGTTTAGAATCACTGCAAACTCACGTTCCAACCCCACAAACCGATCGGGCTTTGCCGTTGAAATCGCCAGTACCCGCTTCGGACTCCCCGCATTCGTACGTTCGAGGAAGCCCAACGCCATTGATTTTGCTGTAGATCCTTAAGACCTGTTTCCGGGTTTGAGCGTTGCTCAACTGGATATTGGCAGCAGCCAATATCGAAAACAGAAGTAGAGCTGAGGCCCGTGGTGATAAAAATACCATATCTGCAGGACTATCTGGGCAAGGAAAGCTTCCAGGAGCTTCAAGAATGACTTCAACTTCGAAGTAGTGCTAGCTAGTGCTCCATGATTCTATTACGTCGGCGCTGATCTTAAATACATTTAAGTAGCTATTGTTGTTCATTAAGCCATTAAATCAGCTTCAAGGTTCAGTCGGAGCTTCATGTCTTCAAATAGCTTCGTCGATCTTGAAGCTCCTTCACGAAATTATTGATGCTTCTCTGTGATTTGATTGTTATTGTGGTTTCATTGATTGCATCCCGTACCACAAGTGGCTCTATTTCGAACACCAACTGAGAAATTCCAGGGTCTTCATTTAATTTCTATTTGAACTACAAGGATTTTAATAGTTTAATAGTTGATCTAAAAATCTGTAAAGTCCTTCCAACGTTTAATCGTCTTGTATAATTCATGCAATCTTCGCTCTGTAGTACTCTGTAGCCACCAGCCGAAATTACTCCAACACACGAAATGGCTTCTGGTTTCTTCTTCTGCAGCTAACTATATACCATACGCGAATAAGTTGCTGAAGCGTGTGGCAAATGGCAAAAACTTTGACTCTTGGCAATTTAGCCTATTCTCCCCACACTAATCCATTGCTCTTTTTCTAGAACCTGCGTCTGTGTATGACGCTTCTACAATTCTTTAGCGCTTTTAAAACGCTGCTCCGCTCCCTTTGACTCTTGCGTTATATGTATTTGTAACTACTCATCGTTGTTATTCGGTTTAATATCATGGTATTTTTCTCTTGACTCTTGTATATATACCTCGTGTTTGTTTGCGTGTTTCTGTTATTTGTGTACATGCATCTGGCCTTGTGGCAGCCCCAACAACTCAACGACACTCCTATGCTCTGTACTGGCTGGCACGTCAAACAACAGCACTTTTACCGCAGCGTTCGAAATGACTCCTTGACTCCTTTTGCCCGTGGTATCCTCAATGCGGGCATTTTATGTATACCCGCGCGCCCATCTTTATATTATTGAAGCATGAGTAAAAAATTCATCGAGAGCCGAATAAATTTGTCCTGCAATGAAACGGCCACTATGTTATGCATTTGGTGGATCTGTCTGACTCTCGTTTTTGGCGGCTCTTGAAAAAGATACTCCGACCAAGAGCTTTCCAAAAGACCAAAGATATATACTTCTTGCCCTGCTCAGCTCATAGTATCGCTAGTACATAGCGTGCATGGCTTAGAACAAGGCTGCAGTTGTAAAGCTTCGTAAAGAACAGTAGCGAAGTAGCGAATTGAATGAGACGTGCAAGTGGTAACAATCACCAACGAAACGGCAAAGTGAAATTTCTCCGTCGGCCTTTTCCTCTCTGCTCTTGGCCCCGAAAACTCAGTTCTTGCCAAGTCAACGGCAGAGACACATGTTCTCTCTCTCAATCAAGTCAGTCGGCAATTTGCAGGCCCACATATAACATTGCATAAACGGAAACAAGGAAACTTTCTCCCGTCTCTTTTGCTAATTTGTCAATGTGTTCTTGCTCTTTTTTTGAATCCGGGCACCGTAAAAATTCTTGTCTTGTAATTTAATTTCCAAAAAAGGATTCACAACGTTTGTGCGGTCCCGGTTGCTTGAAAAATCGGCCAGAAGTGAAATTTGTATTAGTGTGAATTACGAGTGATTTCCAGGAATATATTTTGCGTCAACTTTGATTGTAAGTATATATTGATCTCTGAATTTTTACAGTTAAACATTATTTTTACTAAGGAGTAAAATTTTGTTAGAAAGGCATTGTTTATTTTGGCGCTATAAATGGCAAAGTTACAAAATATTTCTCTCTTCTGGGGCTGGAGAAAGAACCTAGCGTTGTTGTTGGTGGCGCCGTTGGCGCGTTGTTATGCTTGTCGAAACCTAAGGCGCTATGAATAAGATATGAGATGGCCTTGTCGGCGATAGCGAGTTGCTACTACTCCAGGCTGGTACCAAAACTTGAACCAAGTTCAACGGCGTTTTGCTGTCGCTGGCTCCTCCAATTTTGCCATATATATTGTACCTTTGTTTGCATGTATTCAGGCAACGCACCTGCAATTGCTCCTATTTTTCTCACCCGTCATGTACAATTTTATACCGTTGCTTTGTCCCAGTTCAAAAGGCCATAATATTCAACGCTTCCAGGGAACGTAGAAAATTCCTTGTAGAAAAGTATATAAACGTTTTTGAAATTTCTCCACCACCGCTAGATCCTGAGGGGAACAAGGAAACAAGGAGATCAAACGTTTAAATTAAACGTAAATTAATGTATTTCGAAAGGAAAGCAAGCACAGGTGCAGAAATTTCCAAAGAAAAATAGAGAAGAACATTTTTGTGCCCTTTGTGAATATACAATTTACCAAGGTGGCTGTGGATTTTTTACCGGTTGTAGGGAATTTTTATAAGAAACTGAGAATAGCGGTAGGCAATGAAATTAAGAAATCTCATAAACGAAATAGTATGAATTCCACAAGACATAAATAATAAGAAAGAAATGAGAGAAAAGAAAAAGAACAAAGTTGGTGGTTACAACACCGACGAAACGTCAATAAAGGGAGGGAAAAACGAAACTTATTTTTAGCTAACAAACCAACTCGAATTTTCGTTTAAGCTGTCTGTCAGATGATACAAAAGTTGATTTGTGCGTGACAGAAACGTCCACCTGTTTTATTTTTGTCATAAGCGCATTCAGTTAGGAGTTTACGTCAGTCCAACTTTCCTGAAACCGGAAGAACATGTCCCCGGAACCGGATGGAATTCGGTAATTTTGGTACAAGTTTCATCCTCATCCTGTGTGGTTTTGGATCGTTAGGTTGTCAGCAGCCTGGAAATGATAAGTTTGGAGCGGGCTGAATATACAAAATTCTCTGGTGGATTCTGTGAAACACGGCTCCGACGGTATCTCTGCAACCAGTTAAACGACAAGGACTTTTGCATATCAGAATAGGAAATCAGGTAGCAAAAGAGGTAATGAAAGCGATAGCGACGAGCGCTATTTCATCCAGTTTCTTTAATTACATTCCACCGAGTTGAGACGAAATTAAACCTCGAGAACTATGAGGTACCATTGGGGCAAGTGACAGGCGACTTCAGAGTATTCGGGTCCAAAACAATGTA
>JAQGBJ010003980.1:0-11266 GCA_034698345.1 Sphaeridia pumilis | reverse complement strand
TGGACGGACAAAAAGCGTCATTAGAAAAGCCATCAACTTGATGTCATACAGGATACGTTATGTACAGTGGAAGAACAACCCCTTTGTAGAAGACACTTTGAGGAACAAAGCTGTCCAAGTTCTCCAGGTCCACTCTTTGCTGATTTTTCAAGCGATGACGGTTTGAATGATAAGAGGAAGGCGACAAGTTGTGAAAACAAAGTTGACAGACATGTACTACATCAAATGCATGACTTTTGAAAATATTCTCCTTGTTTGTCAAGAAACCGTGCCCTTCAAAAGCCCAAATCATCCGATTCGTGAACCAGTTTTGAAACAAGAACCTCAGCGTCTTTTGGCTTCGCTGAAGCCAAAAGCACTCTGGATTCAATTGCTCTAATAAAAACTTCATCTCCCGGTCATTTCTTGACGCTTGCTTACAGCTTCAAAGTGACTTTATCGAACTGACGGAGCGAAATGGTATTATACCAGTTTTCTCTGTGCTCAAGTACATGAGTACAAACATCACGTGACAAACGTATATGAAGATTCACATGCATTTCGGTTAAGGTGGTTTGACGATTTACAAGAAAATATGCACATTTAACCTTCGTCGAAGATGTTGTAGGCTTATCTTCATAAATACTGTATCAAACGGCATCAAACTCCAGCATCATTAACTTTTCGACAACACACACCGCGCTCAAGAATCCATATTCAGTCATGTAAATTGGCTCCAACAAATTAAACTGCCGTTTGAAAGTCAGCGGGAGTTTTTTGATCGCCATCACAAAATTTCAAGTGATTTTAAAATAATTGAGTAATTTCAAAAAAAAACTCAATGTCACAATCCCATGGTTTGCTTCTCCTCCTCCCGTCCTTAGGTCCTCATGCTGTTCCCACCGGTTCCATCTTACGATTTTTACATTACAAAAGTACACACGTAAACTGCAATTACCAAACCGCTTAATTACAATTTACCAGCTTGTTACCTGAACTGGCCTTTTGGAATTACAATCTTGCTCCATTTGATTTCTTCGTTATTCGATCGAGCGTCCTGGTGAATTTTGCCTTAAAAACTCGCTTGAAAATTAGTCTTTCGAGTACTGGTCGTAAGCCAAGAAGAAAACCGGCGCAAAAAAATCCATTTGGAATCTGATTCGTCATAATCAAAGATCATCTCTTCGCTTGATTAAATCGCCGGTTAATTATACGCTTCACAAGCTTTACACCCCATAAAATTGCAATAAGGACAAAACACGTTTTGCTTGCACGAAAGTAAAGAGCCATTATCACCTTGCAAGATTTGGATTGCAGGTATCATTATTCAGCAAACGGGAATCGATTGTTCCTCACAATAAATTCTGAAGCTTGAATCGTTTGACCTCTTCTCATATATTCCAAAACTTTTATATAATACTGATGATATTTTTTCCAGTTGAGCCTCAACCTTCAATGCAACAATCATCTTACGTTAATTAATATAATTTAAATACCAATTTGAAATGACCTCGATGAAGCTGCTGATTAAAATTACTTTGCAAATACTTTTTATCAATCACAATCAAATTGACGACCCACTTTCAAACTATCAGCTTATGTATCTTGGCTCCAAGTTACTTCAAGTTTTTGCTACTTTAAATTTCAGTGTAAATTCACTTACATAGTTTTAATAGTTAAAGTAGAAAGAAAATGGTCTTTCAATTACACATCTCTTTCAAATGCACATTCTCAGCTCTTAGTTTAGCAATGCGAACTTGAACTATGTTACATAAATCTTGAATGTGCGACAGGAGTCAGAAACAAAAGTATTAATGAAAAACCATGGCCAAAGTTAATAACATTCGACTAAAACAAAGCGCAGAATTGTTCCTAACAGAATTTTTTCCCCCAGAATACATACCCGCATCTGTCATCAGTATTGAATAGCTGACAGGTAACTACTACTTTTTTGCGTGCACGCTTTTGCGATGACTAAAAACTGTACCGTAATTCTTCGATGAAAAAGTACAAGACGGGCAAACAAAATTTCCGAACTTATTCTTCTCGTAGCGAGTTTTACCCTTTCTGGACTTTCTTCTAGCTTTCTCTCGGTTTGCGGCCGAAGGAGTATTGTGAAAACAATCTTCATCTTTTTTAGGTCTACGTATCCGGAAATACACTGCCCTCGTCTCATCTCTATCGGCGCTTTCTCCATGCTCTTGGCAATCATCATCCAGTTCGACTGTATCAAAACTCGTCCGGTAATTTGCAGGGGCACGAACTCGACCACTGACGCGCAGGGGGAAGCTCGAAAACTCGGGCACTTTTAAGTCTCGCATTACTCCCACATCAAGAGCCTGAAAACGAGGAAAGTTGAAGTTTACCGGCCGTAAGTTACGGTTGCATAAGTAAGTGAGTAAGTTCATCATACCCCAAATCTTCCCGTAACCTTTGTTTGATGATCTATCGCTGTTTCCGAAGCGGGTTCAAAATGTACGGAGTCATCGTTGAATAGAGCATTACAATGATCGATGAGAGTATCTCCCTCGAGAGGCACTTTCCAAATGTTCTCTTTCACCCTTCGCTCGTACGAATTGACTAAAGCTGAAGCCATGGAGCTCGTCGTAACCACCGTTGAGACTTTTCCATCTCGGCTGTTGTCAATAGTCTCCAGCGGATTCGCAGACCACAAAATTCTATTGGATGCCACCCCTCTCCGATATGTGAGAGGAAAGAGCTTAACTTTTGGTCTTGCTGCTCTTGTTGTTCCGCTGACTTCATTCAATATTCCAGCGCCTCCAGGACACTTAGGTTCTTCTGTAAACCGCGCCTCGATATTATTCGGAGGCATATCCTCTAAACAAGATAAGCCTTCATAGGCGCTCCTTGTCGATGAACGCGACCGCTTTGGATTTGATTCATCCAGATCCACCTCCTCCGCTGGACGATACGGAGCAGGTGTCGGTTTTAGAGTTTTTGTTTCAGCTAGATCGTTAACGTTTTTCTCACTTATTGTGGTTGGAGAGTACCGGGTTGTTTCTCCCCGCGTGCAGTTGTCTGTTTCGGTACTGCTGATGCCATTGGTCGTAGTACATGCTGGCGTGCGTGTGACCTCTCCTCCAGTAATTGTGCCTTCCAGATCATCTGCTGGTAAAAAGACACATTGAGTTAGAGTACTGCTCGAAACAGTACTGCATATTATATCATTCATGGATGGCCACCTCCGAGCTCACATCTGACGTGGGGTCTTGCATCCGGCGGGGTATGATTTTGTTGTCGTTTGTCTTTCTCCGGATCTGAAGCTGATGGTGTAGTATCAACGTGTATTTCAGACATTCTAACAGAACTTGAACCATTACGAGGGCAACGTGTGATAATGCGGGCCTCGCAGGCAGTCATAAACGCAAACATCCTCCGAAAGCAACAAACATCAAATCAGCTTTTGGTTCCAATTAAACCTTTCAGTTAAAACATCAAAAAAGCTCACTTCCGGAACATTTCAAAGGATACATAGAAGATTCCAGCTTCAGCCTGCTCTTTCGTAGGTTTGAGTTTCAGGCGTTCGTCGGCAGAGACTTTATTCCAATTGACTGATCGCAAAGTCCAGTCACCAAAACCACTCGAGCCGCCGTACGGATTTCGCAGCTTGACTAATCTGAAACCGGAACCCGTTCATAGCTTATGCGGATATACTTTCAAACTATTGCTTATCAAACCATTGCTGTACCTGAATTCATCATGCAATTTGATTGCATCCATCACTGTAAAACAATGACCTCTGGAGCAAGTTGGGACCGGTGATCTGTCCCAGGTTGTTGCCACCTTAAGCCACCCTCCAAGGGAAATAATCTTCTCCCAAATTTCATCTTCTGTGTAGTTTTTATTCTGTAAAAAAATTGGGCCTGAAGTTGATGATTATTGACCTGAAAACAAGATTCCGCGTGGATTCGAATCAACTGGCTCACCGTCAGATAGAGAAAATCCTTCTTAACATTTCCCAATAGATGCCCGAAGCAGTCCATAACACTGATATGATCAAGCTCAGCGTAATTCCCTCGCAACTTTGCGATTGCTTTCTCTATCATTGGAGGAATCAAGCTTCCGCCTGTAACCTTGGAATAAATTATGAGTTTAAGTCTTTGAAGTACATGTATAATAAACTGGGAAATTAGTATAATTTGTCTATGAGTTGTCTCACCCTAGCAAATGCTGCACCGGATTTTGTGCACGGTACAAAACCATCGACGGTAACGTCCACGGGATGCCAATCTCCTCCGATATAATCTGCACTATCATATATATGCAACACATAAGATCCCGGTAATCGGCCGAGTTGGAAGATTCGTTGCCAAATTGATTCATGCGGAGTTAAACTACAGATTGCAGCAAGCAAGCCACAGTCTTTTAGACAACCTGCAAAAAAGCAAAAAACGTGCATGAGTTCATTTCAAGAACAGACAAGTACGGTGAGAAGGCAATCTAACCTTGTACAACGTCTTCGAAGCGGAAGCTGTTGTTTTCGGTAGCGAGAGTCTCCGGTGCCAGAGCTTCAATTAGTTTCCACCCCATTATTTTCTCCGAGAATTTGAGGCCCGATTCTCCATATATTGACTCCATTACAGCTGGAAACGCTTTGTCTTCATACTTCTTTTCTGGTGTGACACGATCCTGTTCAGTACTTGTAAGTTCTCGTCGATGGTTGAATGCTCGGCTCTGGTTCGTGCACAAAACAAAACGTCCGGCAGGGTTTCCAACAGCTTCTAATGATCAAACGAACATTTATCTAGCAGATATCATATTGAAGTCTGGAGACGTCATAATTATGCCACAAATATATTCACCTTCGAACTTTGCACGCTTTGATCCAGCCGTAGCCTTCTTGTTTTCGCAGTATCGTTCGAGTTTGGTTCGATCCATCCGGTGGATATAGAATGACACTGGGCTGTTGGTCCAAGAAACAGATGTTTGTTGCAAAGGCGGTAACTCATTGATGTCCAATATTGACCCAATATCTGCGAAGTTTCTGTCCGATATTCTGGATTTCAAAGGACCAAATGCCTTGGAAGAAACAATCTTAGATCCATCCTTCAAGTTCACAAGTATTTCCTTTAACTTATGATCCACAGTGGGCCCGAAAGAGTAGTTATTCACAAAAACAATTGAAGCCCGAGTTATTCGCTCTTTCAGATCGTCATCGAGAAAATCTCCTTTGATTATTTCGTAGCTGCCACACTTTTTCCCGAACCAGTTCATCCACTTGCTGAAATGCTCCTGCATCACCTAAAAATCGAAGAAAGATTAGTTGTCAAATTGAAACCCTCAAACTAACTCAGTTATTACCTGTAACTTACAATCGCATAAGCGGATGGTATCTCAGCTTTTTCTATCCCTAAACAATCTTTGCAATTCGTGCTAGCCGCCATCTGGAGCACAACCTGTCCCACGCCTGACCCCAGGTCGACAAATGTGTCATCAGACGATATTTCAATCTGGTCAATCATCTGACAAACGAGATCAAATGACGTTTCTCCATACACTTCCGGGGAGAACGGCTCATAGCAGTTCAGTTTTTCCGGCTCCGTGACCGAACGATTGTACACCTGCTGGAGTATATGTCTGAGTATTTCCCGCGAAGGGCGTTCATTCAGTCTTGGTGCTGCTTCGGACGTTCCCTTCTGTTTAGTAAGCGGAAACTTTCATAGTTAATAACTTCGTCCGCACAAATGTCACAACTTTCTATCTCTCACTCACCAACCGCAACAAAGAATCTATAGCGCTGTTGAATTTCTCACACAATGCTCGCATGTCGTTAAAGCCCGTCCTATCATTGTAATTTAGACCTTCCGTTTCCAACTTTTGCCGTACTTCCGGAATATCTTCGCAAACCAACCTGTAACAAAACGAATCACCAATAATTAGTCGTCTTGCCCGGCAATTATTCATCTTACAACTTTTCAGAACGATCAGCGTTCCATTGCGCCCTTCGTTCTGAAACACCTTGAAAGTCTTCCCAAAGCCAGTCTTTCATTCGCATCACACTCAGCAGTTTTCAACCTTGTAGAAATGAAGCTTCCATCGCATGAACGGTCGAATAACATTTATGGACAGAGTTTAGAATTATTTCAACCACTGACATGGTCTCAAACAACAATGAAATAGTTGCACGTACCGTATTGTTTCCGCAATCTCGTGAACTCCATTGCACCGGTTCTGCAAAAACAAGAAAGTTTTATATCATTCTTCTATTTCAAATACGCGTTCGGGTATAACGTAATTAATTGTTATGATTTATATTTTATACCTTGCAAATTTGATGCATCATTGGCCATTCGAATACGACGGCATCAGCCCCAGCGGGACTGTGGAGTCTAAGCTCATAATCGATGGCCACAGCGTTGAATCCAGTGGTGGTCATTTTGACGTTACAGAGCACAATTGCAAATATAAAGTTGAACTCGAACCAAAATAGAATCGAGCACATTCACTGCAACACTAATTCGGATCTCACTCGTATATACGTTCACTAACTCAACGAAACATAATTTTGTTTTTGCGGTTCTTATACAACGCTGCAGACTCCTATGGCGACAAATTCAGTTCAACTAACGGCAAATACGTAATATATATAATACTCGACGGAAGCGAATTTTTCCACAAAGCGGCATTTTAAGTTGAAAATGTAAATAATCGGAACCAAAACGAAGTTTGAATAAAAAAGTAGCTCACTTTCTCACTCACAGCCGTTTCGCAGGGCCTCAATCCGAAGAAGGAAGAGAAACGAAACTGCGGCCCACCGAACGGCGGCGGGACCAGATGAGCGGCCCAGCGATAAAAAGCATTGAAATACATATGGGCCTACGAAACCAAAGCTTGAATATATACATACAGTATATGCTGCAACTCCATGCGAGTAAGGGGTTAAAAAGAATGTGTGTAAGGCTCAGTAAGTGAAGGTGAATATGAGAAATAATATGGTGCCAGCATTTCGCCAGTGAAGTTTAGAAAAAGCTTTTGCTCCGGCAAACAACAAGCATTCAAAATTTTTAGCGGATTTTGAAAACCTAATAGGAATTATAATTAGGATTGTAATCGGAATAATTTATAGTTTTCAAAAGTTTTCAGCGATTGCTAAAATTAAGTTTGTCTATAAACTTTAAATTTTTAAATTTTCTTCAGGATGGAAAAGTGTAATGTATGTAAAAATCGACTCATAACTTCGTTGCTGATCAACTGCAAAATGAATACGCAATACTCAGGTTCAGTTTGAAATGAAGTTGAATTGAAAGCATAGTTCCACAAAGCACAGTTTCACAAAATCAACTCTTGCATCTAAACGTTTCAAAAGCGTCGACGAGGGAGGTTCATCAGGTAAATAGATGACGCATGGACCATTGAGTAAGAGTACTCTTGGAACAGAGATTCTTGGGATCGGATTCATTGAGTTGTGGAGCGGGAATTTCGGGTAAATGAAAGTCATTCGATGGAGGCTTTTTCAGAGTTTATAATAAAGTTCAGGCTATAATTTTAAGCTGCATATTTAAAGTGAATATATACATGTACTTCTAGTTGTGGGAATTTTACTAAACCTGACGAAAGCAACCACTTCAGTGACGAACTTATAGTGTATGG
Source organism: Sphaeridia pumilis (assembly GCA_034698345.1). Lineage (NCBI taxonomy): Eukaryota > Metazoa > Arthropoda > Collembola > Symphypleona > Sminthurididae > Sphaeridia > Sphaeridia pumilis. The sequence goes on along the minus strand of JAQGBJ010003980.1, from coordinate 3,676 downwards.
ATATTGACTTCGAAAGAGTTACAAACGGGAGAAAACAAAGTTTCAAAAACTTAAGTGCGGGAAGGGAAGTGAATTCTTATAGCGAGCGGAGCATTGTATCAAGTTGGATAATTGTAGCTTTAAATACTGAAACATTTGTATCGGTTTCTATTCCCCATTCCGAGTCAAAATGAAGTTCGCCAACACTTTCGGAAACAGAGAAAGCATGGAGTGTGGTCTGATTCGGATCAGCAAAATCGGTGACTGGGTACCTGCACCGTTTCAAGCCAGTTCCGGTAACGTTAACCAACGTGGTTCCAAGAATCTTGAAGAGCAGCCGATCAAGCGAATTACTACTTCCCTGTTGATTCCAACGACGCTGTGACTCATTTCCAGGCTGAAATAGATGGAAGAAAGATCACGGTGAGCTTCAAAGTAACTAGAAAGTCTTGTTACCTTTCGTATTTCTTGAGGGCAAACTGATATAATTCGTGAGGTCATCCGTTTCAGCTGAACGTCGGATTCTTGAAGCCTGGAGTTTGAGGCGAAGGTCATCATCTGTTGCACTACTGAAGTCAAGAATGAAAAGGGCTCCGACACCATGCGTTTTTATCTGCCGACGACAGTGGCGCCTCGATATGTTCCAGATCGAGAACAAAGCGAAGAAGCGGAGGATCTGCGAAACATGAAGTTTTCTCCGTGAGTGAATATTTGCAGATTATAAACATTTAAAAGAGTTTTAAAGAGTGTTTTATGACATTCCAGCGACTCTCCAGCACCGTTGCGTATTCGAGTCTATTCATCGATCCAGGGTGAAATCGAGGCCATCGAATCCCCAACGCACAAAATTGTCGTTAAAGAAAAGTCTGCCATTGCCGACAAGCCCAACTGGACGAAAGCTGTTGTTGAATTGGAAGGCACCACAACTGATATGGATCGTGATTTTATACTCTTGGTAAAGCCGAAGGAAAAACAAAAACCAAGAGTTTATGTTGAGGTAGGGTTGCAAGCTTTAACGATACATTTCGATGATTGACTAAATTTACAACTTAAAATTCTTTTTCCACAGAAACTTGGAGATTCGGTGGCATTCATGGCGCACTTTATTCCTAGTTTCAAATTGGCAGATCAGAAGGTTGAGCTGATTTTCTTACAGATCAGGTTCCATGCAAGGACAAAGTGTTCAGCTTGCAAAGAAGGCATTGTTGGTGAGTGGGATCAAATTGAAACTCGTTATTTTATCAGTATAAAATCCGAAACATAACACTATAATGTGTTTTCATTTCAGCTATTCCTCCATTCACTTCCCGTGGACTGTTATTTCAACATTGTGAGATTCGGAAGTACTCACGAATTCTTGTTTCCGAAAAATGTGAAGTATGATGATAATTCTTTGATAGTAGCTGTGGAGCATGCCAAACGTGAGTAGACTAATGAACTGTTCAATAGTTTGTGTGGATTGATCTGATGTTGTGTTTTGATTTCAGGACTGGAAGCGGATCTGGGTGGCACTGAAAATTTGGAGCCCTTGCAGCAAATCTTCACCTTGGAACCTGTTCGTGGATATTTGAGGCAGTTGTTTATCCTTACCGACGGTGAAGTTGGCAATACCGGCGAAGTTATTGGTCTCACGATGTCTAACGCCCACGAAACTCGTGTTTTTGTTCTTGGAATTGGGGATGGTGCGAGTCATCACTTGGTTAACGGACTCGCGGAAGCCGGAAATGGAACGAGCGCTTCTGTGACGTACAATGAAAGCGTTGATAAGAAGGTGCTAAATCAGCTAAAAGACGCTATTCAACCATCCCTCCCTGGTAAGACACTCGCATGGAGTTATGTACAGCTTGGCTTTGCAAAAAGTGACTTGAACCCATATTTTTTGTAGATGGAAAGCTCGAATGGGAAGGAATGCAACAAGTTGCCGAAGCCACTATTGCAGCTCCAGTGTGCACTGAGAAAACAATGGACGGATACGGAAAGCCCATGGAAATGGAAGTTGATGGTGTCCAAGCAAAACCGGAGAAACGTTACCTTCAAGTACCAGAGAAAATCCCTCCAATTTTCGATGGATCGCAGCTACTGGTTTTCGGAGTTTTTCGAAGGTCTGAAGATTTGCCTAAGAAAATGAAACTTGTTGGAAAATCTCCAGATGGACCACTGACCATGGACATTGACGTATGCTCAGTAGCTCAGTCTTAAATGTATTTTCACGAAAAGCAGATAAGTGATTGGTTTTGTTCCTAGATCGACCACACAAACGACATCGGAGAAACCGGAATGATTCATAAGTTGGCAGCAGCGAAATTAATCCGTGATTTGGAGATGAAGATTGACGGTTTGACCATCGGTTCCCGGAGACGAAATGGCCATTCGGAACAGGACAAGGCAATGGAAACTCAATACAAGAACGAAGCCACAGCACTTGCTGTTCGTGAAGGTGAGACAATTTTGAATTGAATCCATCACCTGTTACGTTGCTATTTCGATGGTTTGTGAATGTTTACGATCTCCAATTGTAGGAATCACCTCAAGATTCACTTCATTCGTCGCTGTTGATCCATCAGATGAAACGACTTCGGAGACGTGGGCAATGCAAACTCGTCATGTCGCCAATCAGCCAGCTCATGGATGGCATGAACGTCAGCTCAAACTTCAGCTGCAAATTCAGCTTCTGTCTTCGCTGATGAGGTCCAACTGCGAAAGGTTGACCCCTCTACGTTTTTCTTCACGTAAGTCGGCCGTAAGGAGTAAGTTCACACCACGACGATACAGAGCTAACGGGGAAATCTGCAAGATCATGTTGCTTTTTGCTGTTAATGTTCTTTCATTCGGTTTTTGCTCGTGACTCGTGATATCCTTTAATGCCATCTTTTACTAAACCCGCGTTCGTGTTTCAACCGTTGGAAATGACAGTTAGTAGTTTACTATTTATCGCGGGACTTGTTGTTTTTCAAAAGCTTTTTTGCATGTATATATACTTTAGAACAAAGATGAATTTGTTCGAATCAGACAGGACACAGTACCGCAGTAATCTTTCAACTTGCTCGCATTGACTAATCCAAATTCCGCATTTATTCTTGGTTCCAGACTCTGACTGCGTGGCACTGGAAAGCGATGTAGACGATGAAACTGAAACTCTTTTCAGCTGCTTCAGACGCAAGAAGTCAAAACCTGGTATGGATAGTGATAGTCCACACTTACAAGATAGTCAACCTTCCATTCTCTTCATTCCACTCCCACCCTTCAATTCAAATTGTTTTTAGTTCGCGAGCCTGGTTTGTGTTTGACATTTTTCTGGTTTTAGCACCTTCTACTTTTACGCCAGTTACGTGCAGTGTAAATGTCGGTTCTTGCGTGGAACCAAAACTTGACGAGCTCGAATCAATCATCACTCACCAGTCATTCGACGGCTCCTTTTCCTGGAGCGAAGAACTGCTGCGACTCATCAAACTGGAACCGAGCACTGTGGAAAGTGGTACGTTTTCGTTTTCCAAAACCGATACTTTCCAACAATTTAACAAAAAACATTAGTTAACATCCTGTCTTGTTCCAACAGCTGCCAAGAAGAACAACTGGGACCTCAAGGCCTTCACTTCGTCTTTGGTTCTTGCTTACCTCAGCGCCAAACTTGCCGACCAGAAAGACAGTTGGGAACTGTGCGCCATGAAAACTTCGAAATGGATTCAAGCAAATCACG
>JAQGBJ010003979.1:0-11267 GCA_034698345.1 Sphaeridia pumilis | reverse complement strand
CAAAAGCTCATTTTTTCAGCCTTTAAATTTATGACTTCTATTCCAGACGCTGTCGACAACAGTAGTCCAGCTCCTTTTACCCACTCAAGACCAAAAACATTGGCAAAAGGCGGAAACTGGAGTTGCCTGCTTTGTTCGAGATCGAAGTGTGAGATCTTACTTCATCGAAGTTTACTCATTTCACGGATGGAGAATGTCCTACCAACAGGAAATTTACAACGAGTTTGAGTACCAAATGCCTCAACCCTTCTTTCTCACTTTTGAAGGAGATGTAAGTTGAGGTAGTTGGGTTGAAGCTTTCCGAATTTCAGGCTGACTAAGAACTATGCGTACTCTACTTTCATAATTTTCTAGCAATCAATGGTTGGACTGAACTTTGCCGATCCACAAGAAGCTGATGAATTCCGACTAGCTTTGGATAAGGTGGACAGGAAACGAAAACGACAACATGGTACCAAATGCACTACACAGTATTTTGAGGATATTATTAGTTGTTGATTTCCACTGAATCATCAAGGTCTATCTAGCTCTTTGCGCCATATGTTTATTAAATACCATTGTGAATTCCCAGCACGAAATCCAACGAATTTGCAAGACATGAACAATTCCATGGGGAACATGACAGTCGCTTCAGACGATTCTCCAAAAAACCTGAACGAGACCAAGACGGCTCCAGCAATTCAGAGTGGAAAAGGAAATTTCTTCCCCATTTTGACCAGTCTCCAGATAAAGCGAAGCAAAAATAAGAAGAAGGCCAAGATTCCTAAACTCACCAAATTGGACATTTCAGCACCTTCAAACTGCCAGCATGTAACAGGCTACGGAAGGTCTATTGATAAGAGTTATGAGATTGGCTTTGAGAATCCTATTTTTCAAACAGTTCTTCAAAAAGCCGGTATAGATATTGCTGAAGCAGACGAGAAGACTAAAAAATTGATTTATCGGTAAGTAACTAAATGTTATCCCTTTTAAAGATCGTGCAAACTTCCGCGTCCTCTCTCAGTGTAAAATCAAAATGTATTAACTTCGAAACTTGGTGGCAAAAGTAATTTACTATGTCTTGGGGGCCACAGGTTCATTTGGGAGTCCATGTTTGGGCACCAAACTCAAGCAACAGAAATTAACACACCTACAGATGACATCAGTTTCGTAGATGGACCACCGAGAAGTACGTTTGCACAACCTCCAAGGCCGCCCGTTCGTAACCCAGTCCCTCCTGGATTCACTGGAACGCCACCAGGACCAGTACCTTTCGAAATTCGGAGTAGCGACTTCGTGCCTCCACCTCCACCGCCAATTCCAGAATTTAGTGGCACTGTAGTAGTGCCACCACCACCAACACTTGCCATTCCCAAGGATAAGAATCCAGCAGGTTCAGAACCGCCTTCCGGAAGTGCTACTGGAACTAATAATGAATTGTTGACAGCGATACGGATTGGAATAAAACTTAACCCTGTAAGTATATTCTTTCTTAGGTTAAATATTGGTGATTTCAGATTTTTGTTCGCCAAATTCCTACTCATGATGTTATTGCCAGGTCAAGCCGCATTCGTCGATACCAGCTTCACCTGTGCCAGATACCATTGCTAACTCATTGATGCAATTTTTAGAGAAAAGGCGCCCATTTTTAGAGAACAGTAGCGACGAAAGTTCTGCCGAAGATGAACAAGATACGGATCACGAAGAATGGGACTAAACTGTGGTTTGCCATTTCGTGGCTATGACCATTTCCAAATGTTTCAGTATACTTTGTATTAGGTCGTTTAGTTATTCCTTGTGCAATCTTATCATATATGTATTCAGTCAGTAAAATACGTTCAATGAAAAATTCTTTAACAAAAACTCAAATTCTATTAGCTTTGGTGTATTCAACAACTAAAACGCTATCCATTTTGCTATGGCTGTTGGATAAAACAACAAATAGTTTCTATGAACCGTTGTGTCACACAAACAAGATGTTTCTAGTGAACATGGGATTTGACGAACAAACTAAATAACTTATTGAGCAACTGTGCGATTACTCAGTAAAATATGATAAAGAATTGACAAACGTATTTTGTGCTTGGGGTGTCAACTTTCATTCAACCTTATCCGCAATCCACAGTAGTACGTCAGTGCGTGAGCGAAGTCTTGAGATTGACATAGTTCCTCTAAAGTATATGTAATTCAAATACAAAATTTCAAACCTTCGTTTCAAGGAAACTGTCTTAATTAAGGTACGTTTTGCGTCAGTTGCTGTTCAACCGTTTTGTTGCTTAAAATGGCACCAGCGCCCAATAAACATTTTCCGAAAATTGGTTCTTTGTTCTTAGTCGCAGACAAAATGTATTTTAATTTTTACAGAATCCTGAATCCCGGAGAGTGAAGGATGTCTTCATGGTTCATTCGTCCATCCGACCCTGCGGACTCACCAGTTTCTTCATGGTTTGTTCAACCGTCCGACTCACCGGTTTCTGCAGTACCAGTTCCACTTGTGCAACCTCCAACGAAGACCCGAGCGGAGAATAAGCCTTCGAAATTGTTGAGGGATGATCAGAACGCCTCCATTTATGAGTTACTAGGTAGAGACAAATTGGTAAGTAAATAAAGGTAAACTTTAAATTGTAAGTTGGTCTACTGTATCGCTCAAGTGATTTTGTTTTTTAGACGCTATCGACAGCAGTAGTCCAGCTCGCTTTGCCTTCGGATGACCCACAGCCTTACTGGAAAACGGTCGAAAGGGGAATCGCCTGCTTTGTTCGAGATCAAACCTTGAAATCCTACTTCATCGAAGTTTATTCGTTGGAAAAAATGACGATGGTCTTCCAACAGGCAATTTACCAGCAGTTTACGTATCAGATTCCCCAACCTTCCTTCCTCACCTTTGAAGGCTACGTAAGTCGAAGTTCATGACATGTGGAAGTTAATCCTAAACAAATTCTCTAACTTTATTTGAAAAATTAGAACTCGTTGGTTGGACTAAACTTTTCTGACCAAGAAGAAGCTGATGCATTCCAACTAGCTTTGGATAAGTTGGACAGGAAACGAAAAAGACGATCGGGTTTGTTATGTTAAGATAAATGTTCGAGACTTGAAGTTGAATTATACATTGAAATATTTCCCCATTCATGATTCTATAGAACGTAACCGGCTAAGCAACTTGGAGAAAGTTAATTCTTTGGAGAACATGACTTTCAACGATTTACCAAGCGTCTTCAAGCCGACAACTTCAGCTCCGAGCGCAAGTTGTTTTGACGTGATCAACAGAAATAAATCAACAATCAAGGACATCAAACATAAAGAAAGGAAGACTACTCCTAAAGTGCTCAAATGTGAAATTACATCTCCCTTCCACTTTAAGCATGTGGAAACCATCAGACTCAATGCTGATAACAGCGGATTTGACATGGACATTAAAGACCCAATTTTAGTTGCTTTCTTTGAAAAAGCCGGTGTAAAAATTGACGGAGCGGATGAAGATACCCAGAAGTTTATCCAAGGGTAAGTCAAAGTGCGTCTACCAGAAATGCAGGTTTTGTAAACTTCTTTGCATGGCAATTACGGTGGATTTTTCAACTTCTGTATAAAATCTGAGGCTCCTACTGTACATTAAAAATACGGTGATCCATGTTGAGTTGCAATTTTATAATTATATTTTTTCGTCTGGCCTATAGGTTCATCACTCGAAAAGGTGGAATGAAGGCAGTGAAGGAGGACTTACAGAATCGATCCAGTTCAGCAGATGATCAGGCTTCCGGAACTACCAAACGCGTACCAAGTCCTAGGCTTAGGGCACCGCCACCGAAAGTTCCAACTAAGCCCAAGCCGAAACCTCCGGTGCCTCCTCGTCCTCATGACTTGGTCATTTCGAAGAAGCCACCTTCCAGTTCCCTTTCTGGTCCCCACAATTGTCCTGTGCCTCCACCGCCCTTGCCGTCTCCTCCAGTAGAATCTGGGGGTGTGACCACCGGGTGTGACCAGTCTGATTTATTACGACAGATACAAGTCGGGGTGAACTTAAGGGTATGTAATCCAAGGACGATTCGCAACTTAAATATAGGCTCAGTAACATGGGGAATTCAGCATAAGCATAGTTTGTTTTCAGCCCGTAGACACCATTTCTACAAAGGCAGTGGATGAGAAACCAAATTTGTTGGGCGAAATCCAGAATTTTGCCTTTACTTCGTTGAAACCTGTAAGTATATGTATATATTCACAATAACGCGGAAGGTAACTATGATTTAGAAATTCGGTTATCAAATCTACGTTTATGGTTTTTTCCAATGGAGGTCATGTTTCAGGTACCACCGAAAGTCGAAACCCAGAAGCCATCCGGTCTTGCTGAAACATTGCGACTTGTTTTAGAAAGGAGACAATGGATCAAGGATGATTCTGACAGTGAAACCAACGATAGTGATTCTGAAGAGTGGCATTGCGAATAAACTTTTTCGAACGCCTAACCTCACTTCTGCGAAATCTCCAGATCGCGGTTACATCGACTGGAATCACCCCGAAATGAGTCTTTGATGATTTTAAGAACAATATTTCATTACATAATCACTTTTCGCACTTGAATCAAAAAATGCATTAAGAGTAAAATATCATTAAAAACTCCAGCTTTTACTTCCAGTCATAGACACTAAGTAAAATACATTCTTCTACAAAAACCAAAAAAGTGTCCAAAATGTTTGTATTAAAAAATATAATATATCACACACGCTCAGTAACAACCAGCTCATGGTCTTTTGGAATCAACAAACTCGGCAAAACATGCGCATCTAACGTAGGCTTGGGCTGCCCTGGAACCGTAGAAACCTTCAGATTCTGGAACAAATTTCCAGTGAACAAAAACAGCTCATCCCTGGCCAGCGACTCTCCAAGACAAACGCGCTTCCCCGTTGAAAACGGCATGTATGCTTCGTTCTTGATTTGGAAGGCGCCTTCGGAGTTGATGAAGCGCTCAGGCTGGAACTCATTGGGCTTCGCCCAAGCTTCATCGGAGCGGTGAGCGGCGTACAGGTTAGGCATGATGAGTGTGTCCTTGGGCAAGTGGAAGCCCTGGAACTGAGTGTCTTCCATAAGCCTGTGCATTACGCCCATTGGCACCAGCGACGAGAACCGCATAACTTCAGCAATCGTCGCCTCCAAGTATGGCAATCTGGAACATGAACCACAAAAGTTTAAAAAGAACTTCATATTAGCTTGAAATGCAACAACTTTGGGCGCAACTTACTGAGGCCTGTCAGTCAAAGACACGTGGCGGGATAAACCAGTAACTTTTTTCAGTTCTTCAAACAACTTTTCTTGTTTATCAGGATGAAGGGCGAGGATCAAAAAGGTCCACACCAAAGTACTGCTTGTGGTCTCAGCTCCAGCGATGAACAAATCCATCATCACGATATACAGCTGCATTACTGAAATCCATCGTTTAGGGTTCAATTAAGCTTTTGTGAGACCCTATGGTGCAGAATAAATTACTCAAAACCTGAATTACTTACAAGCTTCATCGCTGTAGAAGCTAGAATCTGGATTCACTGTCTCAGATACATGGGCAAGGTACACATCGATAAAGTCTCTGGGTTCTCCAACGACCAGCGTCTTCTGGTGGCTCTCAACGACTTCTTTGATCATTTTGGTCACCTGATCATTGAATTCTTTTCCTGGATTTTTGAACAAGAACGGCAGGAGTTTGCGAATTTTGAAAACAATTGGGAAGATGCCAGCAAGCACTGAAATCAGCGGTCGCTTCGTGATGACTCTAAAAAAAGAGGGATTTTAGCCCAACTATCTTGACCAGTGGTCTTCAAATTTTTGAAGTTCAACTTTTGTTTTAAATGTATTTTCCGTACTGTGTAAAAGTCTTGATAAGCGCAACAATTTTAGGATCATCATGAGCCACTCGTTCCCCAGTCAAAATCTGCCACAAAGCGTTGAGAACTGCTATGTTGAACCTGTTCGAAGTCGAAATGGGCTCACCGGCCTGTTTCCTGAACCCTGCAATCAGCTCATTCACTTCTTCCATGACCATCGTTTCCATGGACTTTTTCCCAAATCCAAAATCGCGAAGCGTCTTCAAACAGAATCGCCGCTGCTCAATCCATCCAGGACCTTCGCTAAAGATGAGACCTCGAGAAGCCTTGCCCAAATTGCGCGCCTTGAACACTTCGTTATGGATGTCCCGCCCGGAAAACTTCATCTCGGCGAACGATTCTTTCACATGTTTGTAGTTGTTGAGTACCACAATTCTACAAGGTCAAGACCGCCCAATAAACTTCAATTCATTTCTCAAGGTCAGGCTTTTAATAGAAACTAATTCGTCATTTCCTATACCGCTTTGGTCCAAGGCTAATGGAGAAAATGTCGCCGTAGGTTTTTGCAAAATTCTTGAACGTCACGTGTTGGTACTGCTTCCTGGGAATGTCCAAGAAGTTTCCAATAATCGGTAGTCCTCTCGGGCCTAAAGGCAGTTTAAAACAATAATCTTCATGTGTTTCTCTATATTTCCTGTAAAGTTGTTTAAATGAAACCACGGAGCTTACCGGGTGGATAATTCTTCGGTTTGCTCGTTGCCCAAAAATACACTGCCACAAGCCCCGAGGCTATCAAGACCAAAACATTTAGCAAATCCATTGCTGGAGCTGACCTTGAACACAGTGTCCACCAACAGTCACAATGAAGCACTGGCAAACCTCCTTTGCTAAAGCAAGCCAGATGACAACTGACGCAATCTCGCCTCACTCATCAAGCTTTATAAATTGTATAAATATTACATTATCTAAATCGTGAAGCGCGTAGTTTGTTTGTTATGATATGGAACTTGAAGCGAGTCCAGTTTGATCACATGCCAATGAAGAGAAGAAATGATTACAGGAGAGACAAGCCAGGTAAACAAAGCATTCGTGGAGAGGAGTCCATCCCGATGATTCAGCGCTGCGCTGCAGCGCAGCGCTCAATTCTTATTCAAGGCCACATACTTTGCTTGCATGACAGCAACGTTTCTACATGTGAGAATCAATCTGAACGTTGAGGAGCGTTTTTGACAATCTTTCAATGTTTGAGCGTTTAATATTTAATCCAAAATTCATATAAAATTTACACCCTCTCTGTAACCACCAATTGATGATCTTTTGGAATCAACAAAGTCGACATTACATGCGTACTTAAATTAGGTTTCGGCTGCCCCGAAACCGTCGAAACCTTCAGATTTTGAAACAAATTCCCAGTGAATAAAAGCAGTTCATCCTTGGCCAGCGACTCTCCAAGACAAACGCGCTTCCCCGTTGAAAACGGCATGTACGCTTCGTTCCTGATTTGGAAGGCGCCTTCGGAGTTGATGAAGCGCTCAGGCTTGAACTCATTGGGCTCCGCCCAGGTTTCATCGTTGTAGTGGGCGGCGTGGAGGTTGGGAACGATAAGCGTGTCCTTTGGAAGATGGAAGCCATGGAATTGAGCGTCTTCACTCAACCGATGGTTAAGGCCCATTGAGACAAGGGACGAGAAACGAAGAACTTCAGTGATGGTCGCTTCGAGGTATGGCAAGCTGTAAACAGCGGCGTCAGTCGTTACTCGATGTTCAACACGTGATACAGGGCAGCTTGTTTATATGAAATTACTTACTCGGCTTTATCAGTTAATGAGACATGGCGAGTGAGTCCAGTAACTTTTTTAAGTTGTTCAAACAGTTTTTCTTGTTTCTCAGGATTCAGGGCGAGGAGCAAGAATGTCCAGACCAACGTACTGCTTGTGGTCTCAGCGCCGGCGACAAACAAGTCAACCAACACGACATACAGTTGGAGTGCTGGTATCAAATCAGTGATTAGAGCAATTCTCATTATAGATTACATTGATCAACTGTGTAACAACAATAACAAGAAAAATATGCTCGAATTGTACTCACTAGCTTCATCGGCGTGGAAACTGGAACTGGGGTCAGTCGTCTGCTTCTTGTGAGTCAGGTACACATCGACAAAGTCTCTGGGCGCGCCCTCTTGCAGAGTCTTTTCATGGCTGTCGACAACATCTTTTATCATTTTGATGAGGGCTTTTTGGAATTTACTTCCACTTGTATTAAAAAGGAAGGGAACAAGTTTGCGAATTTTGAAAATTATTGGGAAGATGCTGGCGAGGATGGAACTTGTTGGCCTTGAAGTGATCACACTGAAAAGATTCCAACAGTTTTAAAAATTAGCTTTAATATATTTTAAGCTGCTTGAACTCACGTTGTGAGAGCCTTGACAAGAGATATCATTCGAGGGTCGTCATGGGCGATTCGTTCCCCAGTCAAAATCTGCCACAAAGCGTTGAGAACTGCAATGTTGAACCTGTTCGAAGTGGAAATGGGCTCACCGGCCTGTTTCCTGAACCCTGCAATCAACTCGTTCACTTCTTCCATGACCATCGTTTCCATGGACTTTTTACCGAAGCCGAAATCCCGAAGTGTCTTGAGGCAGAAGCGGCGCTGTTCCATCCAAGCAGGTCCGTCGCTGAAGAGGATTCCACGAGTGGCCTTGCCCAAGTTGCGAGCTTTGAAGACTTCGTTGTGGATGTCGCGGCCGCAAAACTTCATTTCGGCAAAGGCTTCTTTGACGTGTTTGTAGTTGTTGAGGATCACAAGTCTGCAAAATTTTAAAATTCAGAGTCAAGTTGAAGAGCAACGATATGTTTTAGTTTTAGGTGCTAAAAAAATTGATTAAGGCTACCTTTGAGGCCCCAGTCTTATTGAAAAAATATCGCCGTAGACCTCCCGGAAGCGTTTGAAGACTTCATATTGGTGTTCATTTTGTGGAAGGTCAAAGAGATTTCCAACGATGGGCCAACCTCTGGGACCTATGAAATTTTCAAGATTTGGTCAACACAATTTTTTAAATGTGAATACATATATAATATTGAACATAAAAAAAGTATAAATTTTTAATAAAATTGTACTTTACCCGGAGGATAATTTTTAGGCCTTTTAGTCCCAAGAAAATACGCCAATACCAATACTGACGCCACAAAAATTAGTACGCTGAACAGGTCCATTGGAGAATAAGCTGTACTTAAATATTTCTTTAGCTTCTATTAGAAATTCCTTATATGTACACAACTTTTCAAGTTTTCGCAATTTCGCAAATTACAACCTTTGCTGGGTGAAGCTGAATGTGAACTGAACTGGCTTCATCTGTAAAGTCGCCTTATATTCTTATTTTTTTCCGTTGCTTTGTGTGGTTTTTGCAGGGTAATTGCGTTTAAGCCAAATCACATGCAACTAGAATTTTTATCTTGTTATCATTTTTCAAACCAGGTGAGAAGCTTCAAGCGCCACATGACCCGAGCTTGGTCATTCAGAGTGAATCATTGATTCCCGTCTGTTTACACTGGGAAGTATGAGTGTCGTTGATCAGTATTTCCTCAAGCCCAAGTAAGCTATTTTTATCATAAACATTCAACATAATCGTTTGATTCCAGTTCACTCCACACGAATGACAAACTTTTAGACATTGCACTTGCACATGACTAGTAAACAAACAAACAGGTTGGAGCGTCTACAGCCTTTTCATGTGACAGATTACTCACTTGACGCAATCGTCATGTCCAGTCAAAAAGTCACGAGACTTGTAAATAGGTTATAAAGTTCATCCAGTCTAAAAGGTATTTTTAAAGTATAATTGTTCCAATTTTTCAAGAGAAATTTAATTACTTTTTATAAGACTTGATCAACCAATCTGACGAATTATCAATTTAAAATCCTGCTTTGAAAGCGTAGCTTCAGAAGGTTCCTGCAGTGAATAATTAAAACATTCTGGAACTTGAGAAGCCTCTGTCGCTCATAGCCCCAATGCGACGCTTGACTATAGTGAACATGCAATATATGCTGCTTGGCAATATGGTCCAGAATCTCCCCTCATCTCTCATCCAATTCCTCGATAGTATAGTGGTAAGTATCCCCGCCTGTCACGCGGGAGACCGGGGTTCGATTCCCCGTCGGGGAGGAAATTTTTGCTAATTTTAAGTTGACAATTTTGCTTCCAGTCGCAACTTTAATACCTCACAGTAACAAATATACATGTTTCAAATTACAATTTTCTATGTTTTAATACAGAGGAGCAACAGGCACAGTAAAGATCCAAGTAACTAAGGAAATCGCAGGTATTCCCATCAACACCGCAATTATAATGAAGACGTACAAGGGAAAGTACTTGCTAACAAAGGTAGGAACCGGAAGCCACAATCGGTCTTCGATCGAATCGTGCTCTTGGTGAAAAAGGTCGGAGCCGGAAGAAGGTCCCACGTAATGGTCCAGTTTCCTGCCCACTTCCGCCGCCACTGGAAGAGGCGCTAAAGGCGCAAAGCGCTTCAGGTCGCCGTGAGCACTGGCGCTGGAGCACGCCACTAGCGCTACTAGAAGTCCAGCTACTGCAAATACACTTATTCGTCCACTAGGATCCATGTTGGTAACTTTAAGCAAGTCTTTCGAACCTTCGACCCAGTGTCAGTCAAGCTTCAGAGATTTCCGCGTAAATGAATACACAGCTTAACTGAATTCCATAACTATTCTTGCAGCTTCAAACGTCGCTAGTTGGGCTTATGAGTAACAAGCTGTCCACCTTTGACATGAGACATATTGAATAAGAACGAGATTAGATAAACCAACTGTTTGCAAACTGTCTTCAGCTCAATTTCCATGTAGAAACAATTATTACTTGAACTCTCATCTCAGCGTCAGCTGTTCAAGTTAATGTGTACAGCAAAGTTGCAGGAAAGGAAGGTCAGCTACATAATTTGTTTTAAAAATGGCTAGTTATTTAACGGTAACGCCGTTAGTCGTATCCTACATTTCGGTTATCCTACTGACCTGGATTAGTTTTGCGTCCACAACGAATGAATCTTCGTTGGTGCAAGTTCAAGTGGTAATTTAAAATTATAGATTCAGAATTCATTTGAATTCATATATATGTAACTTGAAACATTATCATTTTCAAGATTTTTCGCCATGGCCTTCGAGCACCGAACAAACCGTACCCCGGCGACCCTTACAACAAAGACCAAGACTGGCCTCAAGGCTGGGGAGGCCTTACCAATGCAAGCCGCTAAGCTTTTAAAATTCGGCAAATAAAATTTTAAATTATATTTTGAAAATCCTGTTGGTTTTTAATAAACCAGGAAGGCAAACGACAGCAATACCGCCTTGGCCAGTTCCTCCGAAGTCGTTACAAGACCCTCGTGCCTTTGTACAAACCTTCTGAAGTTACCATCCTCAGTTCTGACTCTGACCGAACAATTATGAGCGCCTTGGCTTGCCTCGCTGG
>JAQGBJ010003978.1:0-11267 GCA_034698345.1 Sphaeridia pumilis | reverse complement strand
AAATATGTCAGTTCGGTGTAATCGACCATTTCTTGTGGAGTGAAAGTACTCCCTCGGTTGCCCATTTTTAAAAAAAAATCTGACCAGGTTTCTGTTGAATTGTATTTCAAACGATCTGAAACTGTACGAGAATCTGATGAGAGAAAGTCGAATTTTATAACATCAGATCCTGCGATTAACCCTCCAACAACTTAACGTATAATCTGATCCTAGTTAGTGAATTTTGTAAACAAACTCCATTGCACAAAGTTAAATGAGTCCTAGTCCTAAATCACTTGCTATTTTTTCCTTTAGGTTTGTACTACTTGGACCCACTTTTTTGCAAAAACACAGCCCCTACAGTTGCTAGCCTGAAATGACAAGGAAATATCGATTCCCAAGCTTTAGGCCTACCCGCTCCCGGAAGAAATGTTTACACCAAACATATATGTACGTACCGTATAAAATATATGCTTAGCGTGGTGAAAAGCCCGAATCGGAGGGTAGTACCGGCTTTCACCCCATGTATATGCATGTAGAAATTTCAAGTCTACATATACAGTACTGGAGAAAGCTTTATTCAAGTTGACAAGTTGTTATATTGATCTCGTTGGGAAAGTAGAGGCGGGAAATAAACTCTTTTCTATTTCAAATGGATAGCAGCACATTGCATTTGGGTCGATCCAATTCCCGCAGCCATGCAAGATTTTGTAACAGTAATTGGTGTCACGCTATGTACTGAACAAGCGTCCGTTGGACTTATATTGTTCAAGGTCCAATTGAATTGAGCTGAGCAATAAAATGTTTCAACATACTACAAAGATTCCAAGTTCCCAAAGTACATGTATTTTTAGTGCTTGCTTCAAGTGAAAGCGACCAAAATTCGCTCAACGATGGAGCCTTCACAAACTGAAGACGCTGATGGCGTCATAACACATCTTCGAGAATTAGTCGACGCTTACGAATCCCTCGTTCAAGATATGAGGGCCACGCTTGTTCAAAACCAACAAGAACTCACAGCATTTACTGGTCAACTTGACTATTCTGACATTGAAACCGGTGACGACGCTGAAACGCCTTCTCCGGGACAATGTTCAACATGCAGAAACTCAAAGCAAATAATCGACAACCTCCTACAACAAATCGACTGTCTTGTAAAAGCCAAAAAGTTGACAACTGCCCTCTGGCATTCATCCGCCGAGCAAATTGAGCAACTTGAAAGCCGAATCAAGTCCAAACCGCCGCCTTTGATCCCAGCCCCTGACGTTCTCGCCATCAAAGCTTCTTGTGATAACCAACAAAAGCTGTACCAAATATACATGCACCGGCTCGAAGGTCGCCTTGACCAGTGCCTCAACGAAAAAAACTTTTACCGACGGAAGCTCATGGAAGCCAAGCTTGAACATGAAGCCAAGTTGAAAGACTTTCAGATTCAAAAGCACAAGGACGTTGATATTGTCAAATCCTCGTACCTCAAAGAAATCCAAATACTGAAACAGCAGCTCGACAAGGAACGGCAAACAGGACAAAGTCATCTTGAAAAAAGGCTTTTAGAAGAACGCCAGCGGTGGTCAGCCGAAGAAGCGCGCTCCAAGGAGCAAATGAAAAAGACTTGGAGGACTCAACTCGACCAGCTTCTTACTGAGCAGCAAGCCTTGGTTCTTAGGGAAAGCCAACTCAGCGAGAGGCTTCACGATGTTCAAATGGAACTACTTCAGACTCAACAGCTCCTTTGGTGTTCTGGTCAACCACAGGTTTCTCAAAATTTGACGGCTACCAAAGACAGTTTCACAGAGTCCAAAAAGCCGGAAAAGACAAGTGTGGCGTCGGCGACCACAACAGAAAAGGACGTTCTGAAACGGATACAATGTCCTCATGATGAATGTGTCCGATATTCGCAACATGAAAAGCTAACCCGCGAGAACGAACGCTTAGGGGAACAAGTCTATCGATTGGAAAAAAGCAACCAACTGCTGGAAGCTGATCATAAGCAAACAGCTTCAAGGCTTGAACAACGAATTCGAGATTTGGAACACTTGAACTCGCAGTTGCAGACGAATCTCATTGACAGGTTTTCCAAAAAGTTTGGCAGTTCCAGCGACATTAATGAAGGCAGGAGGAGGTATTCTGAAGTTTCGGGGATCGCCGTTTCCGACAGTGCTAATCGGGCGGCTTCCATTTTTTCTCAACTTGGTGATAAAGAAAATGGTAATGTCACTTTTTTGTCAATTTATGAATATTACGTGAATAAACTTTTTGATCAATCTTTTTTATCTGTGTACCAGGTTTAAAGACGATATTTGAAAGTTCTACGCGGGACAATCCAATCGGTGCTTCACGTTTCAACGATACATTTGCTAATCATAATCATTTTTAAGTCTATGTTATTGACAAGTAACGACAATTTTAACTTTCGATCCATTAAGCGCCGTCCAGCATTTAAACGAATAGCGTATTAAAGATAAATGATTTCAGACGAAATTGCTTTCATGTTCTTTCTGCCCACATTAAAAAACTTGGCCTCCATAAACCAACTCTCCCTCGAAATGCTGGTAAACTCCCAGAAAGAGTCAGAAGCCAAATTACGTTGGGATTACCCACCGAAACGACACCACCATATGCCTCCATTGCAATTGTAGCTGCAAAAATGTCTACAGAACCTCTGCTCTGGTGGCCCACTTCTGAAGTGTGTAACTGTTGATCTTCATAGAAAAATTATAATCAATTCATGGTTCAAAATGGCTTCTGCATTAACCGAAAAAGTTTACCATGCCGATTCGCCGATGACTACTGCTGGTCCTGACCCCAGCATGACCGAGATCGTTGAACACGGAATGGTTGTCGTTAAACCGGAAAATATCAAGGTTGCCTTCGGCCTTCTGGATGGCGAAAAGCTTTACGAGTGTCCCTACAACCCGTCACACCAAATTCTGTAAGTTAATTGCAAGCTTAATTACTTTGTGTGGTTTCCAACGAATGCTGAGAGACTTCAAACTAACCTTAAAATCTTGGCTCGAGGCACCCGAAATGGATCACGCACCTGAACAGATGTCGGAGAAATGGCTTGAGCAAATTTAAAGGACCTGAAGACGCCTTTCCGATCAAAGTTTGTCCATACGATCCCAATCTCCATCATGTACCTGCTCAACTGTTCGAACTCCATGCTCAATTTTGTCCTTCAAAACCCATGATGGAGAAGATTCTCAGTGATTTCACTGGTAATTGTAATCGAAATTACTGCCTTCGCCACTGTAGTATACCCACAGTAATCAATTTCTGAATAATTTGCTAGAACTGGAGGTACAAGACCCAACTGCCGAGAAAGAGACCAAAGATTCAGTTAACGATGGAAACGCCAATCCTGAACTTGATGATAATTCTTGGGAGACCGACACAGTTGGTGAACCTGCAATTGAATGGAACTACAAGCCGCCATCATACCAGTTAGTGGCTGAAATATTGGCTGAAAAAGACATTAGGATTGAAATATAATAAGAATCACTATGAAGTTATGATTGATCGATGCAATTTTGCAGGCCACCTACATTGGCGACTAAAGCTGAGAAAAAGAAACACTATGCACAGGCGAAAAGCAAAGCTACTCAAAAGTGTGAACTTGACAGAAACTTTCAAGATCAAGAATCGGATGACAGTTCAGACTTGTCCAGCGATAATGATAAAGGTGAAGTACATTATCCAAAATCCACATTAAAGTTGTCTCGGAGACCTGCTCTGATGTTGTACTTTGTTCGACATCTGTCCATAGAATCCCAGTTCCGTTTACGCGAAGACAGTGATTCGGACTGATCCGGATTGACAATTACAGCTGTACATAATACTAAGAAGTCGTAAAGTCAATCAATGCGTAAGCATAATCAAGAATTCTTTTAACGTTATTGTAATGTATGGTCATGTTATGTGAACACTTTTAGGCTTGTAGCCCAATGTACAGTAATCAAGTTTCTGTATGATCAATCAAACTCGACGATCTACAAGTTAATCCTTTGGAAAGCTATTCTGTACTATAACAGCAAATCATTCAAAGTAAACCGTAAAGCATCGGCAAACTACAAACAAACAATGACTAAATGACACATAAATAATCTGCGGTAGATACAATGTTTTGATATCGACCAGTGACACCAAAACATGCGGTGTTAAGAGTTACCAGGTCTAATAGCTAATAAGATTCTACATGCAACTATAACTAATACAAAAATATATCACCATATTACGAACCTGGAAGCCGTGCACCTTCAAAAATAATGACAAGTGTAATTCGGGGGAGAATATTGGCTGTGATCTAACCAGGAACTATGTATATTTATGGGCGAATATTGCTGAACTATACGTTTATGAAGCGGCCCGCCGTGTTACTAACATTCCGATATACTGACAGAGTTATTTCGATATTCGAGATCTATTATTCTTGCCTTTCAAATAACCAAAAGCCAATATCTTTTTTGAATACTTTGATCGTTACTGATAATCTAAAGATACAACTAGTAGTCATTTATAGCACCTTTACAGTGTGTCTGGTTCTGCTTCCGATAACACGTACTATTAGCCAAAATATATCCTTCGTAATCTCATACCCGCGACATGAATACTACAACACCTTCCCACTACACGTTATATCCCTAAACTACTTCATTGGCTCTCTACAAATTGACTACTACAAGACTTTTTCATTTGACAGGTGTATCTAAATGAGATAACAGGTTAGGGTACTTTGACATTTTCCAATACTAATTATTGTATCTGCACTGCACCAATGCGCCAAATAACTTTTGAAAACAAAAATAAACTAATTAGTAAACCATTTAGCCCATTTTAAAACTAACTAAATAAATGATTAATTCAGTATACATATGAAGTACTTCCGTGACATCAACAAACAAACAACAAATATACGGTATAAACGAAGTAATTCCTACGTACATGGACGAAATGTTGTCTTACAAATCAAACATTTGAGGGAACTGAATGCCATTTCTTGAGTAAGCAGCTGCAGTAATGACTCGATTTGAATCAGATGAACTTGTTGAGACTTTGGTGAAGATCTCGGTAAGTTTGTTCTGCAGATTACCGCTCTGAAAAATAAAACATTACAATGAGTAAATTCATGAAATGCATCCCAAGTTTTAAAAATTTGGAACATACTTTTGCTGCAGCTTTAGCAACTAAATCTTCGAAATTAGCCGTCTTGAATGCATGAGTTAGTTCTTTTCGTTTTTTCGACTCAATTTCCTTACGTAGATCGGTAGAATCCGTCAATAATCTTTTGAGGCTATCAACAGTCATTTCTTCTTCCTCTCTATCAGGTCGAGCCTAGAGACATTTGTGTTTTCCATTAATATCATTAGTTCAGTTACTGATGTATATGATATTAACCCTTACCTTTCTTGAACTCACGGGAGTAGAGGCACCAGAATCAACCTCCATGCTAACTGAGTTCAAATCAGTGGTGCTATTTGACTGCATATGTGCATCAACCCACGAGTGTCGTGGAAATGCATACGTAGCACTCATTTTATTCGTGACTTCTATTCCCTCATTACGTAGTATACTAAATATTTCTTCTTGGCGCAGTAAACATGCTTCCGGAATATTCTGAGAAGGCTCGTATACTTCATACCGAACTTTCATGGGAGGAAGTAAATGAACCCCTAACTCTCTTCTGGATTTGATGACCTAAAAGTTTTAAAAACATGATATAATCAAGTTTTAGATGATAACCAGCCGTGTTTACTTCTACCAACGCACCTGACTTTTGTAGTCTTGAACAGCTGGGAAGCACTGGGCGATGACTGCAAATAGAGATATGGACACTACGTGGAGATGAATTTTCTGAGAAGCACTGAGAACGGAAGAAGTCACAGCAAGATCTTGGAAACTGATTATAAGGCGAATAAAGTCGATAAGCGTGTCTTCACAGAATAGTTCCACCAAGAACAGGGCTATCGTAGTATAAATTGCGTTCATGTTTCCAATCGTGTTGTTCTTTTTCTCGATTGCAGCTCCCAAGCTAGCAAAGATTTCTGGTCCGTTCTTTTTCACAAAAAGAATGTCTGTCCTTGTCACTGGCTCCCTCTTCAAATTTTCAAGTTTGGATATCCTGAAAGCACAGGTTATTCATTTAACGAAATTGGTTCCACTTCGAAGTGTTTTTCTGAAAGCTTTTCGCTTACGTCGGAGCAGACAATTTTTCTCTGTTCTGACGTCTATCGATCAACGTGTGGAGAATGTTCTGAACCAAAAGCCTTAATTCAGCATCATCATCTTGGCATAACGCTAAAAGAGGTTGTAGAAAAGACATCGGGAACGTAGTGCTAAGGTATGTTGTATGATATTTTGATCCAACCTGGGAAAATAAAGTTCAAATTTCATCACTGCCGCGCCTGTGCCTATAAAACTTCGAAGCAATATTGTTGTATTTCGAGCTGTAACATACCATCAATAACGATTTCAGGAGCATATTCTGTAGGAGCCTTTGCGAAGGAGAATTGTCGGTGCGTGACGGCACTTTCTGCATAATGAACTTCATGATCTCTATTTTCTGATAGTCAGGTAAATGTGTGACGTATTCTCCTAGGGCTGCTATCAAAGTTTCTCTGTAGGCCTTTTCATCACTGTCAGCCCCTTCGAGTTTTGTGGAAACTTGTAGATGCTGAACAATTGCATTCACGATTTCCAAAACCGAGGGTCCTTGAAGGAAGACGTTAAAATGTATTACAGCCCAGCCAAAGACACCAAATTAAACCTTCGCGAGATCATATGACGGTTTTCATCTTACCAACGCTTTCTCCAGCTGCAATATCAATAATTTTGGCTAAAACATCGGCCATGCTTGTTCTGATCTTGGCATTAGATTTTGTATTATGTTGCTCCAAGTGGTTCATCAACGTTTCGATTACAGCGTACGAGTATTGAGACTAGGAAAACAAAAAAGCAGGTTAGATGATTGAGGTACATATTATGAATAATAGATTTTTTTGTATAAATCCAACCTGGATAGAGAACATTATGACCCGAAAAGTGTGGACTGCAAAATCATTTGGCACCCACAGTTCAAACAAATCGAAGTGTCTGTAAAAAAGCGCTAAAGTTGTTATTTCCGCATAGTTTCAGATACATTTATCATAACAGACATTTCACAATCACTTACTGTAAAACAGGTTTCACAAAACTCCTCACATGACCAAAAGTTGCTTTGTTGACAAGATCCCGCATACAACTTTCAGCTAGTTTAGGAGCATCTACTTCATCGTCGTTCTGATTGTCATTTACACCATCCGTGCCTTCCCGTACTAGCATTTGCCTGCAACGAACAAAATTCTGGTTAATGCTAATGGCCATACATTTTTTAATCGAATTCTTCTGTGAATCACTTACCTTCCTTGCTCCATGTTGAAAAGTAATGAAGGAATAATTTTCTCCATATGAGACGAGTCCCAGATATTTTCTACCAAGTCGTCTGAAACTGTTTTCCGTACAACACTCTGAAACAAGCAAAACATGATTTACATTCGTACAAACTCTTGAGAATTTCGCTTTTTCTTTGGTAAAAACTCACTCTTAACCCTCTCGTTCCGGCAGCTCTAATCTCATTTCTGACAGTATCATTAGGCGAATTATTGTGGCACATTGAAGCGAACTGAGAAACGAAAAAATCATATCTTCGATGGTACGATGGTGTGTCTTCTTCAATATTGGAAAATCTGACAAACTGAAAAGGCAAACATGCTGATTAATCTGTTAATGAATCTGTGTTACAGTGATTTTTGTCATTGTTCTTACAGAACGTGTTGCAAGTATTTGAAGATTCGGATCTGGAGACTCGAGTAACTTTTGTACCATCTTGAGAAAGCTTTCTACAAACAAATTCAAGTTCTGAGAATGGCAGGCTTGCAAAAGCTGGTCCATGGCTTCCACTCCAATGACGACGAACCTGCAATGGATTTCAAAATGATTTCAAATAACATTAACTCCAACATCAAAAGTTCGGAGAGGATCACTCACCCATGCTTCTTCCTGTACATATCACGGCTAACCTTCTGGAACAGGTACTCTCCAACCCGGTCCAGTTTTTCAGGCTGGGACAGCACGTAATACATAAGTTTGTCCATATTTCCTTTGACGAGTCCATCCTACAAGAAAGGAAGCACAAATGAAATAAAACGTCTTTACATGCATCAAAATGTTCAGCAAAAATCAATACCTGAGGGTCTTGTGGGAATACGCTATCCACTAGTCTTTTGTACCTCGGAGCACAGCATCCGCAGCAACCTGAAACAAAACAGAATGTAAGATTCTGCATATTTTCCAGTAATTCCTCCTTCATGTCTGTCTGCTATTGTTGCGGTACATCGTTCGAACGTCACTTACAATCGGGACTAGTACACTTGAATAAAATAGACTCAAACACATCTTCAGGAATCTCGAAACAGCAACAGCGTTTCACGAGGGCGGCCATTGGGGCTCCGGCCAAAGCGGTCCCACACAGCAATTACAATGAAAAGCTATCGACATAATAGAACATTATTGAATACTTTCAGACCTAAAGCCTCAATCATACTCACTCTTGAAGCTTAAAATTGCCTAATATAATTCCTATGATACAGCAAGCACCGATTTGAGCACCACATATTAATATCACCAGCAAAAATAATTTCAAAATTAAAGTTTTTATCCCTAAGAGCAAACCTCACGCCTTCAAAATCATATCTCTGCAAAACTTTCTCCTCCTTCGCTGCAAGGCCCTGCAACGGCATTGACAATCCTATTTTTCTATTTGCCACCGTAGAGTATTTTTGGACTAGTGCGCATGCATCCCTCAGTCTAAGGATTCTGTGGGAATTATCGATCCGGTACATCGATCTTCCTAATACCTCAGCTCCCCATTATTCAAACGTGCCGGATCTCATGGCGGCAATTTTTGCAGCAACTAGAAGCCAAACAAACCATCTGATTTCCGGTCGACCGGTGCAACTTAAACTTCCGATGTTAATTTTTGTAGACGTCAAAACCGATGTACCGCAGCAGCAACAACAGCCTTTGAATTTTTGGCAAAGTAACTGCATACCCATAAACACTGACATGACTGTCAAAGGTGATACTTCCAACTGTCTATGTCAAATTGTTGAGCGCCGACCATACAACAATTACATACGAAACAAGCTACCGTTTCAAGGCTTCCAAATACACAATCTACTGTACATCTACAAAATAAAAGAAAAAGCCCATGAAACAATGTTATCAAAGTACAACTTTACTAAAACCTTTCTGCTTTTCAATAGAAAAGTAATTTACCTGATTTGACCATGGTTGTTGTTGTTACTTTCTGCACGTTCGGTCTTTTTCTCGAGTTCTACAAGTAAACTCCTTCAGCAGTGTCTTCTGATTTATAAAGCTCTTTCGGTTCATCAATCAGCTGATCAGATTCTTCAAGAGAAACCGTATTTGGTTCAAGGCATTTCCCTGAAAGCACAGATTTTGCTCATATTAAACCCAAACCAATCAGGTCCTTCTAATGTTAAGCCAATAACAAAGCGCCCAAACGGGCTGTTAACGAAATATTCAACTTACAAATAGCGTTTACGCTGATGATAGATGATTGAGTAAACTGCTAATGATCCCAGTTACAGCTGATTCTTCTTCCTTCCTTCCAACCACAAAACCAGAGTTATAGATACACTTGTTCCCACAAAATCAACTTGGTTGGCACTTGAGCATTCCCATAATATTCACCAATTTCATCCTTCTATTTTCATAAGCTCTACTTTTGCATCAGTCAGGCTGGAAATGCTCCATTAATGTTGCACTTTCTGTTCAGCATACCAGGGTCAACATGACTCTTTCACAACCTCAGTTTCACACGCATTTCAGCAAGCAAACTACATAGGAGAATCGACAGTTAAAAACGCACTCTTATGAAAACTAAAAGTTGCTCAACGGCCTCTATTCTAGCCTGATTGGCAAAATCTATAAAGCTCTTCTTCAACACTTTTGCAGACACCTAAACAGCGAACAGGTGAGATTCCTGCTCTCTGAAGCCGTCAACTTTGCTGGCTTCAATACCAAACGAACGATAAACACACGAGAGCCAACTGTATGTCGATGGGAAAATGCCCCTTGCCCTGTCGCTTGTAATTGCAAAAGCGTATACAATGAGCGCACGCGAATACACAAGCGAAAACCTATCAGTTTTGTATAAAAAGTTTCAGTGAACGCTGCGCTGTCATTTTATATTGCATGTATTGATATAGACGTAAACAATAGTGACTCGTCAAACTTCCTCTTCTCCGTTCCGGCTGCCTACTTTCAAACCAGCCGCGGTGCTCAAGGACATCTATACAACAACCTTACTCCAGCGCTCATCCCTTCTCTCGCGCATTCCACCATTTCTCTTCAACGTTTTGTAGTACAACATCCATATAATAGACAATTGCTAGAACTCGATGCCTTCAGAATTTTCAGATTTGCTCAAGCCCATATATTTAACACTTTGATGAAACTACACGAGTGGAGCGACCAGCGAAATTGACATTTCCGCCATTAACTCTCTTGTTAAGCTTGAAATGGTTCGCATGCAATGCAATTGATGCGCGCCTGAATGTCGTTGGTCATCTAACAAACGTAGAAAGAATTCATAAGCGTGCTATTCGTTTCGTTCATTGTTCGTCCTTTTGTGTGGTTTGAGAGAATCCTAAAATGAAAAGTCCATCTTAAAAATAAATGCAAAACAACCTCAAACCTTTTCCTTGACTTCATGTTTTAAAAACACGTTATGAAACCTGTAAATTTATATTTCTACAAATTCGTAAAGACCGGCTGTCAACTTCAACACTCTTTTTCCTGTTGATTGATTTTTTTGCGGAAGCAAACGTTTATTTCTCATTTGCGGAAGACAGTTTTTGTTTTTACCATATCCTATAAATAGGTTTTCATACATATTATTATTATTAAAACACATGGCGTAAAAGCGCAATACATGGCAACTTGCACTGCAAGTGTCATTTTATAATTACTGCACTGAGACCCGAGTTTTAAGGCTAAACAACTTCCGGTTAGGCTATTTCAGTACCAGTAAATGGAAGAAAAGCAAAATATTTTCAGTTCGACACAGTCAGAGACACCATAACGAGGCGAGCTGAGCGAGTCTTATTGCTTCTTCACATAGGAACTCTACAACCGAAGTAGTGTATGTACTGTATAGTACCCGAATCAATGTTATTACTAGAGTCACGGTATTACTGCAGTCACATTAGTACTAGAGTCACATGATT
>JAQGBJ010003977.1:0-11270 GCA_034698345.1 Sphaeridia pumilis | reverse complement strand
ACTAAAGATCAAGAAGCACATGCCGGTGGTTTGGGTGAGAGCATTGACGAATGGTATCCCGATGACAACCAGCGGCTGAATGGAGTTAAAGGCAAAGGTTACAACGATTGGGACGAATGGTTCGGAGAAGATCCTGAAGAATAAAATGGAACTGGTATTTATTTAGAATTTCATTCTCTGCTAACGCTTTTAGTTTGCGAATGTGAAAAGTTATTACCTGTGATATCGTTTTGCTTTCATCCATCATCTCTTCCATCTTACGCTTTTTGCTTTTATTTGACGCAATCTGCAATTAATTTCCCAGGGCGGCTTTTGACTAACGTTATAGGACTAATAACGATGCAATTAAGCATAATTTTACGCAGCATCCAACAGCAAAATCAGCGGGGGCTTCTGGGGAATGAAATTGTATTGTGTTGTTGACTATAAAAAAGATTAGAATATTATACAGGCATTTTAAACAGCCAATTTAAGCGTTAATTGAAAATAGAAGTCTAAATGCGTCGATATCAGCAAACGTTTCCGAAGTTCAAAGTGCAATTTTTGATGAAGAATGCTGTCATCGTTCCCGCTCTGACGTATACGAATAACAACACAATGTTTTCGCAGTATGTAGACTCGTTTAACATGAGGCCAAAAGCGGTGTCAGATTGTTTTGCCCTCAAGGATGCATTGAATCCGTATATAAATACTGTACTTCCACTGATCGTTTATTCCAAATCTGATAATCCTTGCAAAAGAACAACAGCAAAAAATTTAGACTTTCAGCTGTTTCGACACGACAGCGTTTCTACAGCAACGGCTGAAGTTGAAACAACTCGATTCAAAGAGTATGTTAGTTCGCATCTGTTTCATTCCAAGCTTCAATCATCTTGGTTCAGCGGCAGTTGAAAGTTGTGCTAATAATTTTTCTGAAACTAACTGACTGGTCTTCAGAAATTATTATTTTGGTTCATTACGCTTAATTAAAGTAGTGAAGCGTTGCTGGAATCCAGTATTTAGTGGAACTAAACCACGGTAAGAGACAGTAATTTGGCTTGAAACTACCGATTTTCGGCTTTATGTTCGCTATCGTTTAGGAATTTTGATAAATTGTTAACTTTCCTTATATTTTCAGCCCGAGCCGAACCCAAAGCGATGGCATCGTCCTTTGAACCAGGTCTGCGCTCTTCAGCTGCTGATCTAGGTGCTGGAGATGGAGATAGCGAGTTGGGTTACTCTGACGACGAGAACGCGAATAATAACAGTCATAAACTCTTGGTTGAAGATCCATCGCAAAAACTGCATTCACTTTTTCAACTGTGTGTCAGTAAGAAGAAGAACATCTATTCACGGGCTCCAGTGCCGTTGAATACGCCATGGACATTTTGGGTCGATCGGTTAGACTTTGAAATTATTCTTCGAAATTATTGGGATCTAACCATGATTACGTTCTGTTTTCATGTTCCTATCACGTAGAACTCAAAGAGGAGTCGGAGTTGAACAGTATGAAGCCAACTTGAAGAGGATCTATACGGTCTACACGGTTCATCGTTTCTGGGGAGTCTTCTACAACATTCCGAAGCCTTCGGATCTTCATGTCAGATCAAGGTAAATGTATATATGTATGTATATTCTTTAGTAGAGGTACTGATAATACCGTTGCAGCATTCATGATCTAATGTTCGAAATGACCTTCCAGCCTTCATATGATGAGAGATGAGCGAAAACCGATTTGGGAAGAAACTTACAATTGTGTTGGTGGTACCTTCCGGTTCAGATGCCAGAAGAAGGACACCGTAAGCTCTAATAGCGTTAAGAATGATTGTGAAACGATGAATGTGAATTACTTTTATCATAGCGTTTTTGGTTTGTAGGACAAGGTATGGAGAGAGCTTCTGATGGCAGGCATTGGGGAACAACTCAACGAGTACGTGTCTCCGAATGATGAAGTCTGTGGAATTTCCGTAACGATCAGAGACAGAGAAGATACTATTCAGATCTGGAATACTAACGCTGAAGAAGCTGAGCAAGCGCGAATCTTTGACTGTGTCCATATGCTGTTGCCGGATACCAATTTTGTATCGCAGTTCTATAAACGTGAGTAAATGAAACTGAGAAGATATAAAAGCTTAAAGTAAGTTTCTGAATGATGATCCGATCATTTTGTATGTTTCAGCGCATGTTGCCCATCATGCTTTCGAAAAGGAAAAGGCTGGGCCAAATGGTGCTAGTGCTAGCAGCAGCGCCACTACGACTACAAGCACTTCGAGCTGTAGCCAGTAGAATTCTGATGAATGAATCTCGAATGCAACATGAAGTGAAAGCACAGGCTCTTTACTTTGTGTACTTGTCTTTGATGTTTCTGGAGTCACAAGTTCAAGTTTATTTTCCTCATCGCTAGTTATAAGCTAATTAGCATTTGTTTTGTTGACCCTTTTCACATTAAAATTGTTATGAAACGCATTTTCTGTTGCTTACAAAACTGATTACGAGCTTGATGGAGAGTAACCGTATAGCTCATAGCGATGATGAACAAAACTCGCATTCTACGCTACTTCAGTTTCTTGGTCTGTACAAATCCTTGTAACATATGAAATGTCAAAAGCTTTGATTATGCATCAGGTTTATTTTCGGATGATGATTTCGTCAATGGTTACAAAGGTTAGAAAGCAAATGACTAGCGAGCTGAAACAGCATACGCCATTGAGACAGAGGCCCACAAAAAGCCACTACCGGCATTTTCAAATTGAAATCACAAGGGTCAAACTTTCAAAAATTTCCTAGCCCTACGCAGCTCGTCGGTATCCGAAGTCATCAAATCAGCAATAAATCTTTCTTCTCTACCTTCTGGCTCAATAGATAATATCTTATGAACTTTTTGCCTCAATGCTACCACATCTTCCAGAGCGCTTCGCATACTGGCAAGTTGACCTTCGTTTGGCTTTGGTCTCTTTGATTCCACTTCGACTTTTCGACCTAACGACACAAGCAGACACTGCTGCAGAAAGTACAGTAGTCTCCCTGAAAATTATCAAAGATTTTCAATCATCAACACCAGCTTTTAAAACGAATTAAATAGTTGGAAACGATAATAAGAGGTTGGAGTACCTTGATGTCGATTAATTCCTGGCCATGTCACATCGGCAACAGCAATAACCCTCTTTGTCAAATCAGTCATTTTGTCCGCCAGTTCGGCTCTTTCATTTTCCGACAACTTTGCATTGGGCGTGGACAATATGAATGACATCCTCTGAATCAAGTCATTCTCAATCGAGTGTATTGCATAATGGTTGCTGTGCACCGTCTTCCCCTTGTGCAGTTTTATCACCTTCTCCAACAGTTGAATGGATTTCATAGAATCTTTTTCCAGTTCAGGGTCTTGCATGAATTCATTGTTGGTTACTCTATTAAGCACGTCATCCACAAACAACTGAGGTATCTTCTTCTGACAAGAGTCACATTTCCACATTGATTCATCCACTATTGGATCCTCCAGCAACAGGTACCCAGGCCCACACACAGGGCATTTCACTGCGGAAAAATACGTCCCCAGCTCTGTTGGATCCCTGCACCTGGCACAGGTACAGTCAAAGTACTTGCTTTCTTTCAAATACTGTCTTCTACTTTGTGTTCCATATGTCGGTTGGGTGTACAGATGCAGGATGGCTTCGCCAACTTTGATGGGTGTTGCAGCCCTGATCATAAACTCGGTGTTGGACTGGATAACCCATGAAGAATTCGGTCTGCAGTCATGAGCTGGCATACTTGCGTAGAAGTACAAATAGGATCCGCTTCTGCAAAGATACAAGATGTAAGTCAATACATCCAACTTCCTGTACATACATTTATCCTTTCCCGCAGAATGTCTGTAATTACCGAAAAAGATCACCAGCTGTCACGCTGTCATCGCTGATGAAGCCATTCACTATAACAGCTCCCAAAACTTGGTCGATTTCTTCGTCTGTCACATCTTTCAGTCCACAGGCTACTCGGATGAATGCCACACAAGTTTGTGTCAGAACCCGGGAGTTGTGTTCCTTGGCTCGCAATTCTTTATGAGTCTCCAAACTTTGAATCTTTGCCCATCGAGCCGGGTCCCTTTTCTTCAGCATTACCCCTCGAAGAACAATAATCTTCTCGTAAAAGGCTACTTCTGATTGACTTATAGGTGCCACTCGGTTTCGGAATACTCGGCATTCGAAGTCCGCGTGCTTAGAATCCTGAAGAAACACAAGAATTAAAAATGTGACTTTCGGCAATGTTTAACTTAAACTCATTCATGCGAAGCTGTACCTGTTCACATTTTGGCCCGCACATTGGCCATTCACACAGATTGCAAGCGTAATTGGATTTAACCTTTTTGAAACAAGTCAAACAAACCGGAAAGCATTCCGGCTTCCCTAAAGGTCCCGAAGTCAACGGCATTTCTTTTAAAACGAATTCTCCAGCCTCGATGTCTCTGGTAGCTATAAGATGTCTTCCCAACACTGGGTCGAAGGCCAAAGTTGATGGGAAACATTCTGGTTTATGCTGCTTCCAGTCCAGCTTTTGGTGTTCTCGTGAACAATAATACACTTTCTTACAGGCGGCACAACTCAAACAAGATTCTTTTTTACAAATAGGGCATGCAAGGTCGAATTTCAGCTCGTTATTCGGAGAGGGCAGTGCCATTTTGATTACGGGAGTAACTTTATGATCAGCCGTTTCAAAACAATAACATTTGCCCAACAAACACGTGCTTTCAATTTTCTCCAGCTCCGGCGAACCAGGTTTAAAGTCGTGGCTTCTCCCGCTCACTGTCAAAATATTTCAGTGGCTTCACTGTCCTTTACTCTATGGATCCTGCCTTTCCCTGCGCCTCACTTTCACTTCGGTATCGCAACATAACAATTGATTTCTCAACGTTACAGCATCACAAAGCCTATCTAAAAACTTCAGCTAGCTAATTGCCCGTCTTTTATTTGATTTTACCACTTCGCTTTCCTAGATGACGGATAATGATGAACCCCCCAGGAACTGCATGCTATTTGTAGAACGATCTCTTAATTTTCACTTTCAAAGTATAGTGCTATGATTCTCGCGATTCTAATTTAGATTTCGGTTCGCTAAACCTATGATTAAGCTTAACGAAAAATCGCTACCTGTAAAAGAGAACAGCTTAGCTAAAATATTGGTTCTACCCTTCTACCGGTACTGCCCGGCCCAACATTACAAGAACAAGGTTGAATGTGTACTCAACCGGAAGAATCTGAGGAACACAGAGAAGGAACAAGAGATATAAATAGATGCAGCGAGAATAACCTGCAAAATCATGTGTTTATTCACATTATGCACTGGCTTACCCCACTGGGAAACTAAACAATTCGCATTCTATCATCATGCCAATCAGCGTTTAGGGTATTAAGCATCACAACAAAGTAAGATAAGGATACTCCAAAATTATCCATGACTGCTAACTATTGTCAACCTTGACACCAATCTTTCTGAAAATCATACTGATACTGGTTACTGGTTCTTGTATTGGAAATACATTAAAGTATATTGAGGGCACTGATCCTTGCGTTTGCATCAGTTCTATCACAGCAGTATAACGTAATTTGGCCCTGCAAAACTCAAGCTCTTCCATTTATGTGGAGCGCGTTCCGATTTCGGAGTCCTACTTAGAAACCAAACGCTAACTTCACAAGTTCATCAGGCCGTGATTTGCTGCTAACTTTTCTCACAAGACCCTGATGTTGTAGCTCATCGATCGAATGACTGAAGCGAAGCCTGCAATATAAACACAGACAAATTTTTGACTCCTGAGGATTTGTTTGAATTTCATGAGTATCAGTAGACAGTTGAATTTGAAGAGGTCTTACAAGAACATGGGGCTGAACTTATGTGAAGCAGACGACTCCTTCCTCTTTTTCTTTGGCGTTTCATCAAAAGCAGGTAGCGGGGTTATCCGAACAACGAAACTCTGGAAACATTACATTCAAAATTCATTGAGACTTCTTCACATTAGGCATTAACTGCAACCACAATAAAGTACAATATTACATCATAGATCAAATTCAGGTTGATATTCTTTTGCTGCTGTTCCAGGACTAAGCTGTACACAATGGAGATATCGGAGGGAGTACATTCACCCTTGGTACAACCATCGCACTAAAATAGCAGACACGAATTATAAAAAACTACAGAAACCAAAGCGATCACATGGTAAATATTGGCCTACCTCCAAAAACCTTGCCGGCTCCAAAATACTTGCGTGTATGTGTTTATGTAGGTTAGGTGAGATCATGGATTCAATATACGATAAGTCGTCGAAAATGAATGCCTGTAAAGTAACAAACATATATAATTGATATTTGTGGAAGTACTACAAAAATCTGACTAGAAAACGTACCTTCTTAAGCGCATGATCAGCAAAAGGGGCAAGAAACCTCTCCGCAGCTTTTTTAATTCTGCATAGAATGTGTTTTTGAATATCTTGTCGGCCTGTATCTCCCATAGCTCCAGATTTCATCATCTGCAACGAAAGGAGATTGCAATCAGTGTTTTCAAATCACTTGAAAGTGATTTTCAAGCTTCGGTACCTGCAAAAATTCCGAATGACTCTTCACATTCTTCAACTTTCCGTTTTTTTGCAGGCCATTCTTCTGCTCTTTACAGTCCTCATAATTCTTCAACTTGTTCAAGCAAGCCTTCAAATCAGCCATGAATTTCGGTAATCCTGCCTGCTCGCTTCGCTCCTCCTGATCTTCTACAAACGCTGAAGTCGAGTAAAACAATAAAACATCAATATATCTCCACGAAAAATCCTGCAAATAATGTCAATCACATTGAAATACCTCGCATCCCTTTGAGAGCTCTTTCCACGTGTCTAGCGAATTCCTGAGGGGCTGCGAGCCCCATCAAGTTAATAAACTTCTCTAAGAATGTCGAGTTCCTTTCATCATCCGGGTCTTCTTTGAATATGTCTCCGTTCCAGCATAGGTTGTAAAAACTGACAAGGTCCTAAGAAGCAAAAGCCTCACGTCAAAACAGAACTTATTTTGAGCAGCAAAACTTTCATGACGCCGTCCAGTAACTCACTCTCATGCACATTGGAACTCCAGGATATTCACTGCTTAACGCTATCAAAAACTTGAGGTAAGCCATCCATCCAAATGATAAACCGCCGAACTTGAGAACTTGTGCTCGCACTTCTCCAGTGTTGCTAATCTTGGCTGTGCTGGATATTATCGTTGAACAGTACTCGCCATTTGCCACTTCTGCTTTCTTAACCCGTATACGTATCGCGGTACCCTTCCCAGTTTGTCCTCCTGAAATGCTTGTGAGTAGCATCGCTTCGTCAATTTCTTGGTTCTCCAGCTTGTCATCCATTTCTTCCAGTGATGTGCACAGCAAAGATTCAGGCAGTCGGAAGTGCTCTAACAAACATAACTGAAAAACCAAATCAGATCGTTTCATCCTAAATGGCACCACAATAAATCATTCAGACAAGAAGAGAAGAAAAGAAAGCAACGTACTTTTACGATTTTCTCTAGTTTCGAAAAAGAACATCCATGATGTAAAAACAGTCTTTTTAGGTAGTTTAACACTGGACCACTGAACCGAAAGGGAGTGTCTTTACAAAACACAATCTGCACATTCCATTCAAACCATTATTACCAATCTGTTGCATAATTCAAGGACAAACATTTAACTCACACGATCAGCGAAGATATCGAATCTCTGTTTAGCTTCAGGCACTTCAAATATTTGGTACACAAACGTTGTAGGGCATCTTTTTGGTACGAGAGACTCGAATGTTTCACAACAGCTTACGATACCCGCTATCACCAAGAATGGGAGCTTCAGAGAACTAAACACGACATAGAATCCGATTATATACTACGGCAATACTCTTACATGCCTACTCTGGTATTTTGATCCTGTTTCAATACTTACCATAGAGTTAGCATCAACTCCTGCACCATGGATGACGAAATCAAATCAATATCCTCAATAATTATAATGATCGGAGAAGTATCCTGTTGTTCTTTGTACCACTTCTTCAGGTCACTTGCGTTAACTTTGGACTTCTTCAATCCTCTCGTGATTCCTTTAGCCTCTCCCTCATCCTCATCGTCGTCATCATCATCGATATCCATCATTTCATCATTATCCTGAAAATTAAGCATTTCTCAAAAACCCTTATCCACAGCCATCTAATACGAAATTCCAGTTTCACTTACATCCCCCTTCGAACACATGACCTGGTCAGCAATCAGCTGGAACGCCGTCTTCACCGTAGTACACAACCTTGAACTGATTTGCGCCACATACTTGGAATGCTTTCCCACCTTGTATTTGATATCTCCCATCAGACTTGCATTTTCTCTCTCAGACAAACCTGCAAATGATCCATTCCAAGTCGCTTTGTTTCATACTTCAAAACACTCTCCGTCTCTTGTATATCTTCCAACTTATATCTCTCACTTACCACTTATCACAAACCCAATTGGCGTAACAGCACCTTGGTACATTTTAACAGACTCGAACGACTTTCGAACATACGCCTCCATCTCTTCCACCAACTTGTATCTCCAGCTTTCATCCACATACTGCAAAACACAAACCGATTCGCATTAAACTCCGCACAGGCACCATACATCAGATTATACTTTCCCATCAGCTCACCTTGACCAACTCCGCTAGTCTTTTGACATGTTGATCATAAAACTTCATCCTCATTTCATACGATTCATTCTGCAACTCCGGTGGCCCAAAAGCCTGCTTTCGTATGTCTCTCAAGAATTGTATGTTCTCACCCCTTTTCGCCTTCACCTTCTTGTGGGCCGGTCGTTTGAAAATACCCTGAAACAACACCAAATCCAGAGTATTTAACACTTTTACACATAATTCGTCCACATTCCTTACATTCCTAGAAAACATGCGCAACGTTTCCACTTCTCTTATTACCTGGGCCAACGATGAAAACTCGTCCATTCTGCCCTCCTTCTTCTTCTTCGCTTAGTCTTGTAGCTATATCTTCTTAACTTTGATCTTACTATTAATAGGAACACAATTACTTTATTAGATTTTTCAGCACTAAGAGATTAAAGACCGTTGCACACTTTTTCGCAAGTTAAGTTCCATTGTTTTGATCCCACAGATTCTCCCCCAGTTGGTAACCCCGCCGCGGCATCTACTTCCCGCCTCTTCTCTCAACTCGATGGCTCTGCTCTTTCACTCTATGCCCCTCGCATCTTTCCCCAAACGTTTCAATACACTCCTTTGGTTCCCCTACAGCGAATTCAATGGTTTTTTTTGTGTAAAATCATCTTCTCAATAAGAAAAATTCCAATTAGAGTCTCAACCTCTAATTTCAATTTAATTAACGTACGTGCATACATGCTTCATACCACAGCCCTGGACGGCGAACCATTGCCAATCCCATACAAATGTTCATTCATTTAAAAGCCTTTGAGATTACACAAGAAGATTAATATTGTATGCAAAATCCATAAGATTCTTGTTCATCTTCAATAAGATCCACAAGACAAGAAGAAGATGATGTTCATCACGAGATTCAAAGGCTTGCCGATTCTGTTATAAAGAATATTCGGCACATATTTCGATATTTCGCTATAACCCATCGTTGCAACGTTATGCCTCGCCTATATCGTTCCCGTATAGCAGCAGCCCGTGTCTCTTTAAAGGCAAAAAGCCCATGTATATACTTTGCACACTCCAAGAGAATGAAAGAGAGAGAAGAAGAGAGTAACACTTTTTGCACCAAAAGTACGATCATATGGGAGGCATAGGAAACGTCCCGTTCTCTCCTCACACCTCTTCCCCCTGCATTTCCTTTGGACGGCAGCTCTCGAGAGTAAAGGTGAGGAGAGGACATGGCTTACTGGCGCACCTCACGAACTTTCCCCTTAACCGTGTTGGAAGGATTGTGTGTGTGTGTGATGTGTTCCTGCCGTCTGTGTGTGTGTATATGGGAAAGTCTTATAGACTTGACTACTGCTGTTGGCTCTCACAATCTGATGATATTGGACTTGTTGTTCAAATATGGCGAGTTGTGGTTGAGTTTTAGATTCGAATGATGCGATAGTTTTTAAATTAATTGATTGTCATGTATCTGATTGATTGAGTCGAGTGAATCCTGCAACGTCTGAACAAGTTGCGACTGATCCCTGAATTTTGAAAGGTGTGTACGTGTGTGGGGAACGGAGTGTGAGAAATTCTACCCGGTAAGTATATAAAAGAGACAAGGTCGACAACAACAAGCCCATGTCAAAAAATATCAGAGACAGATCCGCCCTTGAAAGATTGTGGGGACAGAGGATTAAGTTTTTTGAATTGAGAAGAGGATTTGAGAAAGTTGTAAAGATTCGGGGACATTTCCGGGTTTTGGGTCTAGGTAAGAGTATCGATTTCATGGGTGGGTCTGCTGGTTGAAAGGGTGAAACTGGGATACGAATAGTGTTTGAGAAAACGATGGTTTTTTGGACTTGAGAATGAAAACTAACGGGGATTTGCATCGTGTTGGTTACAGGGTTGATTGAATGCTGATGGGTTTGATTGAATCATTCCATGTGATTTGAAAGCGGGAGTGAGTGAGGCAACGAAGCGCTGTGTGAAAGGAAGGAACGAGACGGTTTTCGGTAAGATTCTGATTTTGGAACGTGTAATAGAATACGTATATAGGGGTTATACTAATTATGGGGTTGTTCCACAGGGTGTATTTTGTGAATGTTGAATCAAGTTGTAACAATGTCGACGTACGTTCAAGTTGCGGAAGATGATGGCGAGGAGCCTATCGAAGTTCCGACTGAGGAAGACGGATCGCTCCTCTTGTCCACCTTGTCCGCACAGTTTCCTGGCACGTCGGGACTCAAGTTTCGGAATCCGGATTCCGGTGGTATGCGTGGTGTAAGACTTGTGGATGGAAGGTTCCATCCTCCGGATGGTGGTTGGGGAAATAACGTGTACCATTGTGTTTTTCCTAAAGGTGAGATTCGAAGAGATTTCTGGGATGAAGTAAAAAGAGAGAAGGATGGCAAAAAAGAGAGATTGTAAATATTGCTTTCTTTGTTGACAGCTGAAAACAAGCGTAAATCTGATGATTATTTGGAGAACTCGACTGCTAAGGCGAAACGGTTTGAATCAGCTTCTAAGAATAAGTGTTCCGATTTAATTGTGCTGGGACTGCCGTGGAAGACGACGGAGCAGCAACTTAGGGAATATTTTGAACCGTTTGGAGAAGTACTGATGGCGCAAGTTAAGAAGGACGTCAAAACTGGACA
>JAQGBJ010003976.1:0-11270 GCA_034698345.1 Sphaeridia pumilis | reverse complement strand
ACCAAACAGCCGGCCATATTTAGCCCGATCGACAATACCAAAGTTAATATCAATGCTACACGATCTATTGCTTGCTTGCTTTCAAATGCCCATAACCGCAAAACTTTCCTATCCTCACAGTTATGGCTACATTTGACCCGAAGGTGACCAAATATAGCCTCCACCGCCGTGGATGTCATCCAATCACAAAAATTATCTCTTCATTCAAGCCTATCCTTGTCTATTTCCCTGCAAAGGTCTGTTTCTGGCAGACTATACTAGTAAATATCCCTCCTATCTAAATACAACATTCCTTGGGTTCGCTGGATATGATTTACTGCGAAAATCTAGACAGGAACATCGTCATTTCCTTCCTTGTACCACACCACTACTTTGCCTTGGCTGATACCACATTCTTTGAACATTTTCCATGATTTCCTCAACCTCTTGCTTATTATCTGTTACTCAAGCGTCCGGTTTGGCAGGATTCTGTATGCATTCCTCTTGGTAAAATTCCAGTTCTGCAACTTGTCTCTCAACAGCCTCTTCCCAACTTCTCAGTCAGCCAGTTCAACAACCAAAGTGGTTTAAACCACAAAAATTACGTTCTTGGTCATGTCATACGTTAGATTGCTAATGTACAATTAGTCACAACTTGTTCACACTACATAATAGCTAACGCCTAACGCCTTTACATTCAAGTCAACAATTCCAGCCAGCCGATATTACTCATCATCTAAAGAATCTCAAGAATGACATCACTATTTGCTCATTAGGTTTCATTCCACACGTTCCATTCAACACTCCCTAAGCCATTAAACTTGCGAAAATCATGCGTCAGAATTTGCTCAAACGTACAAGTTGGGTCGGATTCAATAACAACATGATAGCATGCAAACATCATCTGATCTAACCCTAACCATGATCTTGCATTAATTTTGCTGAAACTTGAATCAGGATTCTTGACTCTCGTAACTCTCGTACTTCCTATTCGTAGCTTTAACTGACTTGATTTCCAGCTTCTTTCTTCACTGGTCTCAACTCGTGACTTGGGACATACAAGGCTAGAATCAACAGGAAAATTTGGGTTACATTAAGGAACTACTGGATCAATACAGTTATTCATCAACTCGGCTCTACCAGTCTAAACCCTTTTGGAATGCTGCAGTCTTGATACTTTCATTCTTCTATCTTGAAAATCTTGTCCAGGCCACCAAAAATTTGAAAATTCAACTCTAGATTCCATAAAAGTCGTTCAATTAGTATTATACGCAGTATCAAAGACTTCAAAGACTTCAAACGTTAACATACAAACCTGCATTACAAAACCCAGTTTGAACCACTGCCACACCTTGAAAAGCAGGTCAGCTTTACCTTGATCAGGTCAACCCTTCACATTATCCTATGCTGAGGATACCCGGAGCTGTTGTATATTTCTCGGATTGGTTAACACCAATTACATGCCTTGCAAACTTGTTAATTAAGCCATGATTGCTGATTAACGTTTCAACTTACTTGATGACGTGGCCGTCCAACAAT
The DNA here is from genome assembly GCA_034698345.1 of Sphaeridia pumilis. NCBI lineage: Eukaryota > Metazoa > Arthropoda > Collembola > Symphypleona > Sminthurididae > Sphaeridia > Sphaeridia pumilis. Next base: position 9,752 of record JAQGBJ010003976.1, on the reverse strand, counting down.
GGATGGGAAGACGGCTCTGGGCGCATCATCCCCGGCAAATCCGGCCTTGCACATACCGGAGCCGTTGTCAACGACCAATGCGGCAACTTCGTCGTCACACATTTTGAAGGATTCTTTCGCTAACTTTGACACACAATTAAAATAATAATAAAATTGAAATACTTTTTCAAACCGGCAACAACACAACCGCGCACCAACAACTTCAAGTCTGACAATGAAACTTTTCCGATGAGTCGAACGCTTTTTGACCGTCTCCTTTTAACGGCCTTCTCCTATCTCTCAGCCCTGTCTTACTCATCCAGTGTTAAAGGATTGGTCCCTCGCATCTCAACTCCATGAACAGCTTTCGCATAATCCCTCACACAGAGAGCGACACTCCTGCCGAGGAGAGTGGAACCAGCCGGCTTATGCTTTTACGGCGGCGGCAGGTTTTGCCCATATATGGGCATAAACACGATCAAATCCCTCCCTCCTCCTTCCTCCTCCTTTAACCGTCATTCATCTCTCTCTCTCCTTTCCTCACGTCTCCTGCTGATGCATCCCGTTTGTTAACATGGGAGAGTGAAAGAAAGAGCACGGAGAACATCATTGCAGACGAACCGCATAAGAGACAAGGTTAAACTTTGGTTTGTTTACACTTTGAATGAGACATTTAATGTTGCAAAATACGATGATGATTTCACCTGTTTTCATTCTGGATCATCAAAAGGGATTGTGTGTTTGGCAATAATTGTTGTTTTGAATTGTCCATAAAAGATAATTGAAAGTATTGGATGGATTTCCTTGAAACTTTTGTCCTTTTTTGGGCACGCAACAGATTGGCGACAGATTTGATAGAAATGGAATTGAATGATGCCGTGATTTAGAGTAATTTATGGGGCGAAAGGGTTACGGCAAGGGGAATAATAATAAGCGTGTCAGTGAGTGAATGTAGGGGAATCGGTCGAGGTTCTGGATGAAAGCTAACATTGGATTTTGGATAATGCATTTGGGGTGCTGAATGAAATGGAAATTGATTGGGAGGAGTTGAGCTTTTGATAGAACAAGGCCGGAAATGCGGTTATCCAAAAGGGTGCGACGTTCCCGGTTGATTTGATGTGATTTGGTCGTGGATGCATTGTTATCGCTGGTTCAAACTTAGGTCATGAGAAGTGACGAAGACAGTTAAATGGAAACGCATCCTTATCGTCACTTTTGGTCATCATATGGTCGAGTAGTTCCTTCCTGTTTGTTCTAGCGAGCGATAGTTGCGATAGATTTGTTTGCTAGAATTAAGATTTTGGTAAACAATCGTGTGTCATAGCATCTGTGAAGTCAGAAGTAATGAGAAAGAGTTGCATTCTGCATCAATTAGCTAATGATGTTCTAGGAATCGCTAATTGCAAACGTACGTCAATCTGTTAGACCAGTTAGTTACACGTTCGAAGTGGTTTGTCAGAAAATTATGGCGGATCTCTTTGACTCAGGTTGATTAGTACACGAGGAACGAAAGATGATGATGTGTTGAGATAATGTTAACGATGACTAACGCGAAAGGTTTGAGGAAGAAACGCTGTTGTTGATATTGCGGTTGCGTTTGAAGGCAAGTAAATGGCTCATATGAAGCTAAGAATGTGATGATTCTACAGAATGTTAGTTCAAGATCATCTTAGCGAAATGAGTTTCGCAAGTTTTGCGTTGCAATGCCTACTAACTTCAGGGTTTGTGAATCGGTCTGGTGAACACATGGCGTTTTCAGCTGGACTGACTGACCGGAAGTCAAGTGTCGGATGTTGATGAGTAACTTGATACTTTGTATCAGAAATTAGCAGCTGCTGCTTCCCTTTTGGTGGATTGAAATGGTTCATGATGGACAGATGGAAATATGGAAGTAGTGGACGGAAGATTGCCAAATATGGGCATGTGATGATGGTATCGAATCTCGAGCTGTAATCTGCAGGAACGAATCATGATTAAACGACAATTGTCTTCCATGAAGTCGGATTTGGCTTTGTGTCGATATGAGTCAAAGTCTACAAAAGGCAATGTTTACCTTTGACATTGTTCAATTGGAGAGACCTCAAGTTGGACTATAAATGGAAATCTGCGTAGAGTAGAGCTGTAGAATCGCTGGAACAATCAGCATCGAAGGTTTGATTTTGGCATGTCGCACAAGGTATGAGCTTTTGTAAATTGGCTTGAGCGCCTTGTATGGCTTCTAATGAAGAATCTACAAATTCGCACGCACATGTCTGACACATTTTGCAGTTGTTCACATTCTGCGGGATGTGAACGTGAGTTTGTGTAAGGTTTATGATAAGTCACATGTTGAATTCATTAAACACCTGACTGAGGTAATCTTATCGAAACTGGAATATGTCACTGGAATAGAATTGAATGGAAGCGAAGGCAAAATGGGAATTTTTATTCCCTCAACTTTACTCATACTTGATATAGATTCAAGGCCTTGGCTGGGGCTAGTTAGTAAAGCACTTACAGTTTGAAGTGCAATGTTGCGAATCCTAATTAAAAGGAAGATTGCTGACTGGATTCGATAGAATACAGTTCGTCGTGTGAATTCGCACTAGTTCTCACGGCCATTAGACGCCTAGAATTGAATAGCGGTAAAATCATAAGTGCAAAAGTTGTTGGATTTTCAAGGCTATGTCCTCTCTGGGAAATCTGCAGATTTGTATTGAAGGCTATTGCTCATGAACATTAAAATTCCGGGATTTCGCAATATCATAGACAAACAACTGATTATAAGTCCGAGTCGACGTGGCAAAAATCAGAGGGAGGTATTTTTCCGATGCATCATCGCCGGAACGCGGCAGATTTCTACGAAATATTATTGGCAAAAACTGAAAAAAATACTGAAGAAAATCGAACAAGGAACCAAAAGGTGTGAACAGATATGAGGGAGATTAAACGGCAAATTTTTCGCACATTGTTCCGTCTGTAGAAAGCGAAACTTGAACGGTGCAATTTTGGGATTTAACAAGGAAAAAGTTTACATTTTTGATAATAATACAAACTTTGTGTGTTATTTGCACCAAGTATTAAAGGGAAGCTTCGTTGGGCAAAAATAATTGGGTGATTTATTGCCAACTGCACCGGCGAATTTGTATTGTGTGTGAGAAGAAGATGCTTTTACTGATTTTGCAAAATTTGGTGTAGTGGACAGTCCTGCTTGAATTGTACACGAGATTCACCAAAAAAAGAGTTTGAATGATGATCCAACGCTTGCGCAGTCAAGGACTCTGAGCGCCACAAGTCAAGTGCAACAGGCCGCGCGCTAGCGCGCGCGGCGCGTTGCACTTGCCTGCGCTCACTCTTGGTTTAGTATTCATTGACGAGGTGCCAAAAAATCAATGTTTGTTGCATACGAAAGTCCGGCTTTCTCAAGTGCACGGCGGATTTAATCTTTTGGAAATCAAATGCACTTTTTGACAACGCTCAATTATACAGATTAGATTCAATTAAAAATCAAGATTATGAATTAATTGAGCTAAAGTCCCCCTTCTTTCTTATGTAATTAATATTAATTGGTGAGATTCTTCATAATTGTAATTAACACTGCGTCCGTTATCAGTTTTTGGCTCCACCAGCGGCGAGCAAAACTGCAGATTTTTCTCATACGCTTTCACCATTTTAATCGTCAAGTTTTGACCGTATGTTTGCTAAAATAAGCTTCAAAATTGCCTGTTTTCTTAAGCTTGTAGTTTATTATAGCTTTCACTACAGGTGCAATTACATCTGCTCTTGCACGAAGTTTACTTGAATTTTGCCGCCACTACATTTGTTTGCTGTGTAAAGTACAAAGGCTCCATTTAAGGACTCTTCAAATGAGTTTGACACGTCAACATGGTCGACACTGGGCAAATAGCAAATATTGGCGAATTTAAGAGGTTTTGGGACAAGTTGACTTTGATGTATACAAGTGTTTTTCAGAAATTCCCAATCGATAAATATTGGTGCGACACTGCGCTCTTGCGAAGGCGCGCGCGCTCCGCGCGCCGCGCCCTCGCTAAGAGCGTCATTCGCACCTCAATATTCTGATCGAGATTCAATTCACCTGCATCTCGTGGCGACAAGTCCACGAATTGACCTACTCAAGAACTTCAAAGAACGGGATCATTTGTAACTTTTTCCAATGTCAGCTTCAGGGGAATTCTTGTCCGAGTTGTAATAAAAAGCCAGAGCTTTCAGTGGAACTCAATCTTGGTATCTGACCCAAGCAGCATTCATTTCCTTGAAAAAGGCTGTCAAAAGGCAGAAAGTTATTGTTTCTGTAGTGGTTTTGCGGCGGCTTCCGCCGCCGCAGAAAGTTGCCTTGAGAACTCGACTTATTCTTGACGTGGATATGCAATTTTTCGCAAGAGTTGAGATAAAACGTGGTGCATATATAATTACGGGGGATGAGAAGCGTGAATGAATTGTGAATGATGAGAAAAGCGATGCATTTTGAACAAGTGGTGAGAAGAAGAGCCTTTTCAATAAAGTTTATCATCAATGAGAAGGAAATGAAAAGCATATTTTTCAAGAGAAATGCATTATTAAGCTCGTGCGCTAAAGTTGAAGAAGAAGATGATTACTGGTAGTAACTTGTCGAATTCAAAAGCAGTTTTAAAGCTTATTAAGGCTGTGATGATCGCATATCTTTTATGAAAGATGCCGATAAGGCCGCACCCTGGCGGCAGCAGCGACGAGCAGAAATCTTACACCTGTTGTCTTGCATCAAATTTTTTGAAACTTAATCCGTCGTGTAAGTAGAAGGAGGAAAAAGGAGAGAATGTAATTTGATTAAAGGCGAATATTGAGCGCGGTGAAAGGCTTGAATAACTGCGCAGCGCAAGCGCAGCGCAGCGCTGTGGCCCAGTTATGATGAGTGCGTGAACTATGGGTCAATCAAGAGGCGGTTTTGGCGGTGCATTTGCGTTAACACGTTTTCTTGTGTGGAGAGTAACGAAGATGATGATGTCGTTACAAGCGTTAACGAAAAATGTGAAATGTTCCGAAGAGGTGCGAAAAGGCTATGTTTTTACTTGATTGAGATGTTAAGATTGGTTGGGGGAAAAGATTTGAGAATTTTGTGATTGACCTGGATTCAATTAGCTTTGATTTGAAATTCTGAAGTCTTGTAGTTTGATGATTGACAAGTGATGTTGCGTAGATGGCGCTTTTCAGGCTCTTCTCGATGTTTCCGCGCGCTTTCACTTGGTTGAAATCAATTGATTTGGTATTCAGTTTCTTTCATCGCTAATTCAAAGAGCCAACACGGTGAAGCGCGCCTGACGCTTGGAAGCGCAAGGCGCTATATTTGAAACTGAATTAATTACAGGTGAAAACAAGAAAAGATGTGATATTTTTGGTGTCGCTGTTCCGGTGACCTGGTGAAATGCGCGACACTGATGACGCTTGAAGACCACAATTTCTAAAACGGTCTTCAGATTTAAGACAGGTGCTAAATGGCTCAAATACAGCGATTTCAAATGAGTAAGAGGCTGTGAGACATTGGACATATGGAAGCGAGTGTATTATAAATCAATAGAAATCAAAGGCAATCAGTTAACACTGGAGCGCTAATTGAATTACAGCGCGGGCCTACTTCCACTTTCGGAGTCTGCAAAGTGGGACGTTTCCGTATTGGCCGAAGTTGCTGGGGGTTCTGAGTGGTATTTAAAACGGCTGATCGGCGGTCAAAAGTCATCAGTGTTCCATCAGTCAGTCTATCAGTGACAGCACAATTTGTTCGCCTTCACAAGACCTCAACAGTTGACGAAAATTTTAAAATGTGGCGACCTGGCGTAGTCCTAGTGTTGGCCTTTGGCCTTGCAGCCTTTGGGCGAGCAGATACCAAAACTGCTGGCGTAGTCTCGCCAACACAGCAGCCTTTGGGGTCCGAATACAACTATCAAAATTACCCGTATTACCAGCAATACTATCCGAATTATCAGTACAGCGGCGGCTACAATGGAGTTCAGAAACAAGGTGAGTTTTCGGAAGTTTTGTGCCTCAGACTTTTTTTAGAGGCTTTTAATGGCGTTACAGAAATTGGCGGGAATTTAAAAATTGACATGATTTTTCAACAGATTCCGGCATATTCAGCAACCTCCTCAACTTCGGCTCCAACTCGGACTCTGGCTTCCAAGGCGGCAACGGCGGTGGTTTCGGCGATGGCGGAAACGATCTTTCGGCGATGGGCTCCGCGGCCGCATCGGTAGCAGCTGCTATTGGAATCAAGGGACTTTTGAAAATCGTCTTTGGCGCTCTCGGCGTTTTCGTACTCTTGTGGCTGATCCCTTTGGCCTTGTCGATCGCTGCTATCGTTTTGGCTACTGAAAACAACGGCGGAGATGGCGGTAACGGCGGTGGAATCGGCGACAGAATGAAGGACATGATGAACTGGGGCAGCAAGGGAAACAGGAACGTTGGACGGGCGATGGAAGCCTTGAACCACGTGTTCAGCAGCGAACAGTGCATCGAGAGGATTTCGTGCAGCATCAGCCGGAGAGCGTTCGGAGCCAGGAAGATGAGCAAGAAGACGACTGCTGAGACTGCGCAGCAGCAGGCTGACAAGGGGCGGAGCAAGGGAGATGATACGTAAGTCTATTGGTCAACTCGATGTTTAAGGGATCTTATTGGTTCTGGCGGGGCTAAAAATTGAGTTCGTCGTGTATTTGCAGGAAGCCTGAAGGAGCGAATCGTCGTGACACTACTTTGATGGGACGTATTTCCAGAGGCCTCAAGTCCGAGAACTGCGAAGCCTACCAATGCCGACTGGCTTCGTATTTTTCTTAGGAAGTTGATGAGATTTAACAGATGTTTTTTTGTTGAGAGAAACTAATTTATTTTGTTGTTAGCAAACTTGTTATTGCCAAAATTTAGCGAAATTTTTAGCCTGTAGTTGTAGAAATGTGGACGCAGTTTTGACAGTTGACGGGGACTTGAAGAGACAAAAATCTTATTCTTGGGACTATAATGGCTCAAAATTTGACATGACACAGTATTACGGTAGTTTTGACGATTGAATTTTGAAGTAGATTTTAAGAGACAAAAGCTCAGGTGACTTGCCAAGAAGACGAGATTTCAAAGAGGTGAGCTCCGATCGGTGACGGTTGGGAGACCTTTTGGACGTGACTGATTTAATGGACTGACAGTGTTATTTTTGTTGATGTTTTTGGAGAGAGAAATAAAAGCGTTTTGAAAATATCGATTCATTTTCTTTTTCCCAGGCTGATAACATGTCTGTCTACAATTTACAATAAATTTAGTGTACTAAAATCGAACGTGTAGAACAAGTCAACAAGGCAATTTTCAACGGACTGAGGCTAGATTATTGATTTTATTTTGATTCAGTGAACTTGTAAAGTTTCCAAGGTTCGAGTTTGGCGAATGTTCACTGCGATTACTTCATCGGAGACTTGTAGTTGGCCAATTACGATCGGTTTTGATTGAGCTTGTTGTGTACAATTTCGCATAGAAATAGTAGAAACACGATCGAGTCAATAGAGCGATAGTAGTTTTTCTGCAGACTTCAGAACGAAAGTGCGAAGTGTCGCCAAAGAAAGCTAAAGAAATCTAAAGAAATTCAAGGCAGAGACCAGTTGCGGTATGGAGTCGCCACGAACCTTATGGTTTCTGAAGCCCCTCCTGTGGCTCTGCAAATTCGGCTGCGCAGTAAACCTAATGCCGTTCAAGTACAACTGCGCAGACACCCTGTTGGAAGAGAGACAAGGACTGCGCAGTAGGATTTGGAAGACCACTTTTTACCTCGGAGTGGCCCTGAACGTGTTCATCCAGTTTAGGTTCCTGCAGTCTTGCTTTCATCCACCTCCGAAGTACTTCGTGATGGACGTGGCGATTCATGCTACAATTGGCTGGCTTGGAGTTGCGACGAACGTGTATGCCTACAACGCTTTTGTGAAATGGCCTTCGGTAACTAGAATATTCCATCGGTCGATGGTGGAGAGCGGGATCAATCGAAAAAGAAGCGATCGATTTGGAGGTACTACAATTTCTGGAAGTCTGAAGTTATGGCGTCATTTATTACTAGAAATATCAAAATTTTACAGGAGTTTCTGGCAATGATTCTGAAGGAAATTTTTCAATATATCAACTGGTCATCCTGGTACTCCCGACTTCGATTCCGACGGTTTCAGCAATTATGTCGATGGCCCAAGCGATCCGGTTCGACTGTCCAGCCTTCTTGTGGTCCGTGATACCAGTCGAGTATCAATCCGATACAGTTTTCTACGCCCTTTTCGGCATTGAAAGTTTCTACAGGTGCTTCTGGATATCTTATGGAATTTATGGAGCAACTTGTGTGGTGGCGATGCTCGAGAGGACGAGTTGGGCTTTTGCAACTGCGCAGTCAGACATTGCGCAGTCAGGTACCGCGCAGTCAATACTCAAGTTACTGCGCAAGCTACAAGTAGAGATGCTGTTCCTGAACCTGCTGACTGGAAATTCAAACTACGCAGTCAAGATTTATGCTCTGGTGAGCAGTATCATTGGCTATTCGACAACCTTTTACTATTTTTCCGAAAACCCTATCATAGGGCTGGTAAATATTGTATATTCGACCGAAGTCTCTGTGGCATATATGGCCATGTATGCTCGCGCTTACAACATCCCTGCAGGAGTCTGCGCGCTGAAGCGCGCAGCGCTCTGGCGCGCGAGGGCGGGAGAAGTGAGTTATGTGGAGAAGCGAGTGAAAGCGTTTCAAAGTTGCGCTATGAAAATGGGGGATTTTCATGTGGTTGAGAGAGAGACGGCTTTGACTTATTTGGATTTTGTTGTGAGGCAGATTAGCGTTATTTTGATTTCGTTGAACCAACTTTAATTGAAGTTTAAAAAGCGAATGTTAATCTAATACCATAGAAGCTCAAGAATAAAAGCGCTGAGCGCGCCACCTATCAGGTATAACAGAAACCATAGTACCGGTTTCAGCATCATTAAAGTAACGCTTCCGAAACTAGCATCTGAAGCAATGAAGTCGTACCAGTCGATCCTCCATCGATTCAAAATCGGTCCTACAAACGATCGAGATCCGACAGGACTTAACGGGTCTTCGTTTTGATACCTTCGTTTCAGGTACTCGAATTCTTGAAAGTCCTCAGCATATGTCGCATACGGGCAAGCCACGACAGTCCTCGGTTCCAGATGCCGGAAAAGAAGTTTCGAGAAGCGATCCAAGGTTTCCTGCTTAAAAACAGCGGGATATTGCCGACTTCTGAAAGTGCGACCTTGGGATTGGTGATCTTTATCATGTGGATCAGCAACTTCTTGCCTTGAACCAAGGTACACAAAGTTCTTGTCAATGTTGTCTCTGGACTCTTGAAGACCATCTCGAACTGGATGATGCCATTTGTAAACCTGTGAATGCGACTGGCCAAAAGCCAAGTTTTCAAGAGGGCTGAAGCCGCTCCAACCGTATGTAACAAAGATGGACGCACGATTATTGCCTATGTATTCCAGCAGAGGGCGCTGCTTCGCAGAAGCGTCCAATGTGTTGGCTACCGCTTGGCCGAAGGTATGGATTGTGCTTCTGTAAGCAGTCCAACCGTTGATGTTTTCCAGGTAGTAGGCGTTTGTTGAAACGAACTGCATGCTCAGGTTCGAAGTCTCGTAGAGCGACTTAGGTACGTAGATGGCTTCAGGTGTTGCCAAGTTGGAGAAGAGGTCGCCTTTGTAAGCTCCGCCCATAATTATTGACATGACTATCCAAACAGCGATGAGCCATATAGTTTTGGAGTGAAAACGAGCCGAAG
>JAQGBJ010003975.1:0-11271 GCA_034698345.1 Sphaeridia pumilis | reverse complement strand
GACTCCAGCGCGGGCTACAGCCACGAGGGCGAAGAGGATGACGGCCTAAAAACAGACACCAAAAACGTTAAAACTTGCAAGTCCACTTGGTACTTTTTGAATTTCTTGGCAACTTGAAAATTTTGAAATTCTCGCGCACTCGGCTAATTCGTTCGTACCTTGTACATTTTGACGAGGTTTGGCTTTTGTTGTTCCACAACGAAAAGATGATTGAACTGTGATACTTGGATCCTTTCTCAGCCGTCTTTTTATACGCTTTCAAGTCTCTCTTCCCAAGGGCGCGCTTCGTGCGAATTCTCCTGCGCTTCTTTTGTTCAGCGATATCGAAGCGTTCCTTGCCGTTGTCTAGCGTTAGATTTTTGAAAGCGACACGTTAGTACATTGTCTACGCCGACCCCCAAACAGCCCTACCTTCAATACAAAATTGATCGATACAAATTCAGCATACTAAACTCATAATAATTACGTCACTTGGCACATGATCGTTATTAGCAGCGCTTTTCATAGCAGCGCAGTCCAACAACTGGAACCCTCAGTTTTTCATTATTGTACAGAAATCCTTCGTTTTTCTACCGTCTTATGAACTTGCCTTGAAATATTTGGCATTGAATTTTACATGAATTTTGGTATTTTGTTGTGGGCTCAAACTGCTCGAGTCCTGTGAACCGCTACAAAAGCGCGTCCAGGCGGCGCTTTTGAATACAAATTGGAATTTTCATTACTTCTCGAATTTGTCGGCATTTCGTTCCATAATCTCCCTGGTTGTCGTGGTGCCAATTACAAAAATTTTGACGGGTCATTATGCCGTTCATATTATCTTCGGAAATGCGTCGCCTCGAGCTACAGATACCTCCAGCAAAACGTTTGAAGTTTTGGTTCACCAAAACTTGCCCGCTATAAATAAGACAAATTTTCATCCTCTCACCAGCTCTCAGATATTTACGTTTTGACTCTTAAGGTGTTCAAACATATGCCGAATTTATGAGCCAAGAAATGGACTAAAAAAAGTATGCTAACCTGTCTGTAGGCAGCTGTAAATTATCTGGTATTTTACAAACTCATTTTTGATTCAATGTGCTTTGTCCGATTTTGATTAGTAATTAATTTAATCACATGGCAGAGAAGAATTGAATAAATGCGGTTTTATTATGACAGATTTAAATGGTGACTGCTACAGATATTTCATAAATTCAGGAGGTAATTGTCTGTCGGCGATAGCTTCCGTTTTGATGAACCGCAACATCAATCGAGGCATATTGGGGGTAAAAATAAGCAATGTAATCTTCAAAATATTCTTAGAGCGAATGGATAAAAAATTGAAGTTTCGTATGCTGGAGATTTGCAATATATTACAATCTGACCATGAGCTGTTTCTTAAATTGAACTTTACAAGTACTGTGCTTTGGATAAATTAAAACTCAAAACAACAAGTATATGAATTGCAATCTTTTTTACTTCATTTCTCCATTTTCAGTTTGTATAAAAATACAAGTCGTTAGAAACAAGTAAACTTGAAGAAGAGACTGAGACTAAAAACACAACTTCGTCAACAGTAAACTCGTGTCCCAAGAACAGGATAAATTACCGCAGTCTAGGAAAAAGATAGCGCTAAAAGCAGTTTTGCAAGAAGAGAAGACAGAAAAGGTTTGAAGATTGAAGTGTCTCAGGGTTGAACATCACAACTTAACCGTGGTAGACAGCTGGGGCAGCGTGGGCGTAGGCGACTGGAGCAGCGACCTTAGCGACGGCTGGGGCATAAGCGACTGGAGCGTGAGCGTAGGCAACTGGGGCAGCATGGACAGCCTTGACGACTGGGGCAGCGACGGCGGCCTTGACGACGGTTGGGGCGGAACGGTCGACGACGGCGTTGAATCCGTTGACGGGGTCAGCGGTGTAGGTGACGGTACGGACAGCACCATCGGGTTCAACAAGGGAGTATTGGCCTTGAACGACTCCGTTGGAGCGGGATTCGGTGGCGGTCTTGGAGTCTCCGGTCAAACCGTCGGCGACGGAGTATCCGTAGTTGTAGCTTGGGTTGGGGTCGAAAGGTTCAGCGGCGACGGCTGTAACACAAAAAGGTCAGAGGTTAAAAATCCGGAGGCTCTCAGGGTGCCAGGGTTAACGTCAACGGAAACTTACCCTTGACGACTGGGGCAGCAACGACGGTCTTTTGGACAGCTGGGGCATAAGCGACTGGGGCGTGGGCGTAGGCAACTGGGGCAGCGACCTTAGCGACAGCTGGGTAGGCGTGCTGGGCATAGGCGACTGGGGCGCCGTGGTAGGCAACTGGGGCAGCAGCGTAGGTAGCGGCTGGGACGACTCCAGCGCGGGCAACAGCCACGAGGGCAAAGAGGATGACGGCCTGAAAATAAAATTGCCAAAATTAGTTGAAGTCACTCCCCGGTTTTTGGAGTTCCCGCCCAATTTTAAATTTTTGAAGTTCCCTACCTTGTACATGGTGGTTGGAGGTTTTGTTGTTGTACTTCAACAAACTCGAGACTTGAACTGTGATACGAACACTGTTCAACCCTCGGCTTTATATACGCTTTCGAGCCCCTTGGACCAAGGGCGTTTGTTTTGCGCAGCAACTCCTCAACTCCTCGCCTTCTTCCATTGTTAAGTCTCAAGCAGTCAACCTTCCTTTTGAACCCTCGCAACCCTCCAACTTCATTCCAAATACACAGTTAGACAGAACAGAGCTTTACAAAACAGCAACACAATTTGTAATCCAAGTTATTTAAAATTCCATTGTTTTTCATCGATTCCAAAGCTTTGATGTTCTCCACCGCCAGACCCTTGTAATTTACACTTGATCAACGTTCCTAACAATATTCAACTTAACGTTCCTTATTTTGCTAATCAAGTTCACATTCATTCTCTATTAATACCATTTTTTCAGCTCTTCAAAATGTAATCTCATCACTCGCCTTGATCGAAGCGCACAAACACGTCAAACTTGCCAATCATTATTTCATTATTTTCATAATTTATCCGCCCATAGTCAATCCAACACCTTCGTGCAGTTGGAGCAACAAACGCCGCCAATGTTGCAGAATGTCGACATGGATGAGATTCCAATTTCCCAAAACTTACACAACTTGCCAATGAATATCGAGATGCAATCACACCAGATTATTATGAATTCATCATCAAATTCAGCCGCTCAAGTTCTCATGATCCCATCTCCGTTTCTTTTGTATTAATTGACCGAATCAAATCTTATGAGTTCGCTCGGCATTTGTGTCTCTTATTAAAACGGCATTAGAATGTAGCATAAATTAATTTTAACAATTATTTTAAAATCGAGCACAATTGTCATAATTTCTAAACAACGAAGTATGCCGGCAGGAACAGGAGTCTAATGGCTAATGTACAAAGTCTAAAAATTCGCAAATTGGCAACATTTTTTGCAACCCCGCTAATGATAATGAATATAAGAACCTCCCTCGTAGCCGTCCTCATTAATTGATTACTGAACAATTAAATCACTGTTGTTCAAGATCATTTAAAAAACGTGTGGTCCTGGCTATGAAATTTTGCCTTCAGCTAACCAAGAATTATCCAAAAGAGCAAACGACTTGCAAACCTCTCGAATCTGATCCTTCAGCGCATCAAAATGCATCGGACAATGGCTATCTCTGTTATGGAGATGAAGATTGAATGTAAACATGATTGTAACAAGTGCTCGAAGCGCGCGCGCTTGCGCGCGGCGCTTCCTCTGTTTGTTGTATTGTTTTCCCATTTAGCTTGACCACAAGCTCATCAGGCAATAAATCACGGACAAAACTTTTATTCTCTCATCAGCACGCCCACTTTACTTGCATAAAAGTAATTAGCCGTCATCATCATCATCATCAACAACTTCTTCTTTTATCTTCCCACAACTCATTAACGGTTTCAATGTTAACAATTGTTCTTCACGACACCGCAAGAATACACATATCCAGAAAGTTCAGGGTGGCTCGCGCGACAGCGCCGCGCGCTAGCGCGCTACTCCAGGCGGGAAGTATAAAATATGCTGGACTTCAGTGCCGTTCGGAAAAAGTTTTCATAGGATAATTTAAGCAAAGTTGTAGATAGGTGGCTTGAAAGCTGTTGCACTCGCATGGCTCTTCGCCTGTATGTTTCTGACCTTGAACTCCAAAACTCGCCTCTCCGCTTTTCAAAAGGCCTCCATCTTAAAACATTAGCCTCTTGTCAGTTGACGCTTAAGCGCAGCGTCTTTCACAACAATACCATCGCACGTCTCTCAATTGAACATTGGCCCTCGATTTGATTTATGTTCTCCGTCATCTGCCTTTGGCCTCTTGCTCGACCATAATTTATGTCATAATTATCTAAGTTTTATTAATTGCTTTTCGAACACATTGTTTTACAATGCCAATTTGCTGGCACGCGCTTCCGATCTTGTAACACTTTTACGTCTTCCAATGCCCATTGATCATTACTTCCGGCGTTTTTGCATTTTTTTGCGAATTTTGTATACATCATCAAGTCATGCCATTTCGCAAAAAATAGCAACAACCAAGCCTGAAATTGCCAAAGCCGCTATTAAATGCCTGTAAATTATCATTCTCCTCTTGGATCGCCTTTTGAAGCGACGCGTCCTTCCCACCTTCAAATGCTATTATTGGCAACAACGACATGATCATGATGGTGTAATAATGCGAAGCCGAATCACCACAAATTGAAAAGATGATGCGATCACAGATATCCTTGGCTCTGCTCGAATCGTGAGATGCACATACAAGTCACATACGTTTTTTCAATGGTACCCTTGAAAAAACCCACGAGGGCTAATCTCAGGTTCAGTAGTCAATTACCGTGTAATTACAGGTGCGAAAATTAGTTCCTGATTTATAGCGCGCACAATGGATTTTAATTATACCGTTGAATCGCTCACCGACCGGACTTCCGCGTGATATTCTTAGAAATCAGCGTTGTTTGTGAAAAAAGGCGCAACCTCCAATATTATAGCCTTGTGTCTGGGAAAAATGCAAAAATCATGCCCAAAGCATACAAACAAATTTATTGATCGTTTCATAATGATTTCGATGAACGTTTGGAACGAAGACAAATCGATACGGAGAACCAGACGGACTTGATTATGTTAATTATATACAACTATCGCCAAACCTGGCTCCCAGGCTGTGATGAGTCAACCTCAACCTTTGATTTCATTTGGCCTTCTCAAAAAAGGGCTTCTTAAATAGCGCGCCATTTGCCAATATCATCACCCGCTGTTTTTGAAAAAGGCGCGCTTAACAACAACACGTATATAATCGTTTTCGCAAAGGTTCATTGCGTTTAAGGGCAAAGGCTAATGTATGTATACAAGTGCGCGAGCTGAGCGCCGCGCGGAGCGCGGCGCGCAGGTCGCTCCTTTGTACATACAATGAAATTCTACGAAATGCAATCCATGTGCATGTTGTTATTAATCACGCTACAGAGGAAGGAACGAACAGCAAGCGGTAAACTGCGCCGTTGCATTCGTAACGATATCAAAATCTTTAGAGCGCTTGCGTGGCAGACGTCCTGGGGTCAATTTGATGTAATGTAAAATCGGCCAATCCCAAGATTGATTCCCAGACCCATAAATCACCGTGTGAGAGATCAACCAAATCAACCTTATTATAAACCAATGCAGTTTGAGCAATCTCGATTTCACTAGCTTCTTGGAATCATTAAAGCTTTTGCTTGTTCGTTGATAATTTAAGAGTTATAACTATAAATGTGACCTGATTTTGCGAATTCAATGCCAATTCTTCCGATCTTGAATGTATTGTAATATCCAGTATAAATTTTGAATTTATGCTGTATCTTAATGCCGTTCTGCTCGTTGAATGAATTTTGCCAACTTATTGCAGGTTATTGATAAGATTCTTCTGTCCACAAATGCTCCAAGTGTTCTTTTTTTGCACATTTCCCACCTGACTGAACTTGTTTTCCGTGAGCATAATTGCAATTAGCTGGCAAAAGGTCCCTTGAAGTACAGATCAAATTAGACACTAGCTACAAATCAGTGAGCCAATTTTTGATTACAGCCATTGTTTCCTTGCGCGATCAAGTAAGATGAGCAAAGTACAAATTTGATCAAGTCCTTCAACCATTGTTGGCTTCTGGCAATTGGCAGGTCATAGCTATACAGCAAGGCATTGGCTGGCAGTAGATTCGATATTGCAACCTGAAATTTCATTAAGCGTCTTCATTTGCATAATTACAGCCTTTGCTAATTGTGCATTAAATTGCGATCAGGCTACTTCATTAGCGCGCGGCGCGCACACAAGTCGTTGCGCGAAGGCGCATCCGATTAAAGTGTTAGCTAATTTTCAGGTTTGTTCTAAGAAAGATGGTCAATGGTGTTTAATTTAAAGTAGCGCAATTAGCACTAGATGCTTGATTAGTTCTATGAAGTTCAGGGATAACAAAGAACGACAACTAAACTGTATTGTGTGATCAGTCTCAAGCGAATGCGCTAGAACGGCATCAAAATGTAACATATTTTCCTCAAATTTCCCGCGCTTTCCCAAAATCCTGCAAGAAGCCCCTGACCACGAAAGCACTTGAAATTAAAACCTCTTGCCGCCAAAGGACATAACACACACGTGATTACGCAACAATGTAAACAAACAACAATGGAAATTGAAATCACCCGCGGTTCATCCTCCTTGTGTCGGCGCGCCATCTTGTCACATTGAATTTCCGTCCTTGGCTCCAACTCAGGGTCCAAGGCGTCATCTTTTCATGTTCAATCAATCGCGTTGACATTTAATTATTGTCCCAATCGGACATTCAAGGCTTTGCGAATCGTCTTTCGTTGCCATTTAAAACCATGTAAAGTCTACGCGCCTTTCCGTTGTCAAAGGTCTTCAAAAAATTTAAACTGTCACGAGCGTCTCCATTTGAAAAACAACAATAGAACACGTGGGTAGAAATAATACATGTTTCCGATAGCTGACATGACATTTGGCGAAATGTAAATTCGGATTGCGCAACATTTACTTTAAATTCGCAAACTGAGCCGAGCTTAAATTGGCTAAGAAATGAGACGAACATTTGTCGAGACGGAAATGGCAAAGCTGTTGTCATTAAACACTTTGTAGATCAGCATAAATGAGGATTGTTTTTGATCCTTTAAGGCCACATGTAAAGCTATTGTTTGAAAATGAGAGTCGAGGAATGAATACCAACAAGTCTTTTGATTGTTACATAACACTGAAACTGATGATTATAACTTTTATATACAGCTTATGATTAGACGGTCTGGGTATCCTTGTGTTTGGACGTATTGAAAATATTGATGATGGCGGCGGCGGAATATGACGTCAGCAGTTATTAAAACGAGTAATCGATACGTGGCCCTTGGATGGGCAAAGGCTGACTTTAAAAAAGGGCGAGGGGTCCCACAGATTGTCGGCTACAATTTGCAATTGTTATTATTGGGCAGGAGAAGTGAATTAAAAGTAAGTTGGAGATTATTATTGTCTGTTGATGGATTGCGCTTTTTTGTGTGTATGTATTTGAACAAGTGTCCTTAAAGCGCTGCCCTTCCACTGCAGACAATTCAAGTTACCCACTGATGCCCAGTGAGCGCCGCGCGCAGCGCGGTATATAAACAGCGGCGAACCTCGCAGTGAACATCATCAGTCGCTCAAGTCACTTCCAACTGAAAGCATCTGCAAAAAGTTGCAAAGTTGTTCACTCACCAAAATCAAAATGATCAAGGTAAGTTCACAATACGATCTCTAGTTAAAAATACTTGAGAAAAATCATATAACTCCGAGTCATAGAGCATATCAAATTTCAATGACTGTTTCACAGGCCGTCCTTCTCTTCGCCCTCGTGGCTGTTGCCCGCGCTGGAGTCGTTCCAGCCGCCACCTACGCTGCTGCCCCAGTCGCTTACGCTGCTCCAGCGGTTGCTAAGGTCGCAGCCCCGTTGGCCTACGCTGCCCCTGTTGCTAAGGTCGCTGCTGCCCCACTCGCCTATGCTCATGCCCCAGTGGCTTATGCCCCAGCTGTCGCTAAAGTTGCCGCTCCAGTTGCCAAGGGTAAGTGCTAGCAGAGAAAGTCAGAAAACTTGGCGGTAGATGGCTCCGCCATCTACCGCAAGCTTTAGGTCTTCTACTAAAATACTCATTCAACGCTACTTTCGCAGCCGTCGTTGCCGCCGAGCCCTACGACCCCAACCCACAATACAGCTACGGCTACTCCGTCGCCGACGGTTTGACCGGAGACTCCAAGACCCAACACGAAAGCCGCGACGGAGATGTCGTCAAGGGCCAATACTCGCTCGTCGAACCCGATGGTGCCGTCCGTACCGTCACCTACACTGCTGACCCCGTCAACGGATTCAACGCCGTTGTCGACCGTTCCGCCCCAACCGTCGTCAAGGCCGCCGTCGCTGCCCCAGTCGTCAAGGCTGTCCACGCTGCCCCAGTTGCCTACGCTCCAGCTGTCGCCAAAGTCGCCGCCCCAGTTGCCTACGCTCATGCTCCAGCCGTCGCTGCCTACCCAGCTGTCGCTAAGGTTGCGGCTCCAGTTGCCTACCACCACCATTAAATTATATTGAATTCCTCGCCGAGAGAGATACCTGACTTGCCTTTGGCCACTTGAACTTCTTCTTGAGTCATTACTTTTTCCTTCTTTTCCATTTTTTCTTCTTCTTCTTCGAACACTGTCGACCTCTGACCTTTGCTTCTGTTTCTTCTATCAAGAATTCCAGCAACTCTTGTCTTCGATTTCTTGACTGTTGCCTATATTTATATCCGGTTTCTGCAAATAAATCTGCAATTCCATTGAAAATTTTTAATTCGCAACCTTAAATTACACAACCTTCAGCAGCATTAGCAACTCCACTTAACCAACCATCTCCAAATCAACGTAGAACACCTGTAAATTATGGTTGACTTCATCTCCACCAGAGGCCTTCAAACCTCAAAGTTTGATCAAACGCTACCAACAATCAGATCAGCTTCCATCAATCTTTGATCTTGTTGTGACGCAATCATTTAATTGTAACACCGGTCAGTCAGTCTACTCCTCTTTGCCTTCTGACATGCACCCAAAGCATGCACACACAAAAGAGTATGTAATTTCAATTGACCTTTAGGCTACTTTAATTGGAGCACTTTCCAAGGCCGCGCCGCGGCCCTTTGTCAGCGCTGCGCTGCGCGCAGCGCTCCTTCCTTGCCACAAAGCGGCTTTGTGTTTGTAACGTTTCCACAATTTTTTCGTTCGACTTTTGAAAAACCACAGCAACAACGTAATGAATCCTCACGTAAAAATGAGTCAGATGAAAATATCACAACAACGAAAACCCCTTCAAATGCAACTCATGTTTCCTTGTGTCTTCCCAAAACCTGCTCTTGTTTTCTGTCAAGTTCAGCAAGTTATGTGAGGTCGTAATTACACTAGGACACGGCATCATCAAAAACGCTTCTGGTTGGTGGTAGCCAATATGTTGATTTTTTCTCACCCTCGCTTGAAAAACTCCCCAAAATATTTTAAAAGCAGAAACAAATTGGATCGCCTACCAGAAAATTTGCGAAAAATCCGCAATCATGCCAAAAACAAAAGCCCCATTCTCCCGCCTTTGTTTCCTCTTTAAATCAGCAATCAGGAACTAAATTCAAGGCTTTGTGCACAGATCAAGGCGCCGCGCAAAAACCGTAGAAAATCGTGCATTATCCTACACAAAAACTCCTTGAGACTTTGCAGATTTCAATGAGATCCTTTGACCAAAACCTTTGTGGAATACAGTATCACATGGGCACGTCTCACTATTTCCCATGTACATTTTTGCAATCTGTCCAAACAATGAAAATTGTGACCCGCCCAGCCCGCAAAACTTTAAGAAGACCAAATTACCTGGCCAACCTGAACAAATAAATTGTTCGAGAACCTTCCATTTAATTCTAAACAAGCTCATCAAATCATCAACTTACTTTCCAAGTAATTTTGCTGGACAAAAAGGAGAAAAAGTTGATAATTTACGAGTCCACACCGCGCCATAAAACGCTGCGCGCACGCAATCACGAACAGGATTTTTGCGCGAATTTGCGAATCTCGTGAACCTCTGCCTTATCATCATCACGTCCAAAGAGAGCGTATTCTGTCTGACATGCAATTTGCACGGCGGCTTGAATCAGCATTTCGCATCCCATCTTTCAGATTTCATCTCACTTTCAGTTTCGTTTCTTCTTATATACAAACCAACGCATTTTAGACCAACCAACAACCTTCAAGGTCGACATGGCTTTTAATTAATGCGTTTCCTTTTCCTGAGCAGATTTTTTGGATTTTTGCGCCAAACCTACTTGAATTTAAATTATTTTTCTCCAGGCAAAGCCATAATTCAAGTATGGGCAAACGCTTATTGGTGATAGCGCGCCGCGCTATATCATAACTTAAACGGGTCAATCAGATGGACACACCTCTCGCTTGTTCACAAATGTCAGTCATATTGCCATATCACACAAGAACACGTGGAGGATTACATGTATTATGATGGTCAACTGTTATAATATCCGATGCAAAGCGCGATTGCGCGCAGCGCAATGTACCAACCTGCACCAGTGCTGTTTGAAGCTGGCATCAGTCAATTTGTATTTTTCAATCAATGTGAATGCAAAATTAGCATTGCGATACAACACCTGCGCGATATCGAATATCGATACACACATGCGCTGCGCTTAAGCTATGACCTTCTTTTAAGATGCCTGCAGGGCTTGCAATAACGTTTGTGTTACTGTTTTTATTTGACCAAGGGATGATGTAACCAGAGATTTTGTTACACACGGTTTGCATGCGTTACATACTTGACATGTATAATGCAGCGCGGCGCGGGCGCGCGCACATGGTAGCCAAAGGAAACTAGTAACAACGACACATGTTCACAGCACACACCCATCACATACACGTTAAATAGAGTCGTAAAAGCAGAGTATAGATCACTAGCCCAACGACATGTAAGTGTCCAAATGCCATTTTGGCGCGCGAAGAGCGCAAAGTGTTGCATGAGCGCCAAAATAAATTCATCAAAGTGCTTTTGCAATGTGATTGCCATGTAGTGATCGAATTTCAGTATTGCTTCATTCAAGTTCACCAGTCAGTAGACAAGACATGTAGACGGAGATGATTATGCAGCGCTAATCAAAAGCGCAGCGCAGCCAGTGGCGTAGCGAGGGCGGGGCGGGGGGGGCGCCGCGCCCCGGGCGCCAGCCCGGAGCGAGGCAAGGGGGCGCCAAAATTTGGCAAAAGTTTAACGAAT